>BCGC01000005.1:483531-603056 GCA_001599115.1 Pichia sorboxylosa | reverse complement strand
ATGGAAAGATGGAAAGATGGAAAGATGGAAAGATGGAAAGATGGAAAGATGGAAAGATGGAAAGATGGAAAGATGGAAAGATGGAAAGATGGAAAAGGCAGGAAAACATGGTGTATCGGTGGACATTAGCCACTAGCCAATGGTCCATGGCCTATGGTGTATGTCGTCTGCGTGTTCAAGAAGGAAAGGTAGTTCAACGACTGTCCGGGCTTTCCGGCATCATCAATTTCACTCCAACCACCACCATCTGCAACATCCAAAAGCTATCCACACAGCGATCCAGCTTACTCCAACGATGTTTAGGTTTCGATCAAACGATGCTTGTTGCTCCCACTTTACATCTATACGGATCAACTTGACCTTGCAAAATCAAGCACAAGGCACCTACTCTTCCCAGAAGGCTAAACATTAAACACCCTGTAACACCAATCATGAAACACGCACACGCACACGCACACGCACACGCACACTCTCACTCACACTCACACTCACTCACGCACACTCACCGTCTTTCTCCCGCTATCTCTCTCCGAGGTGTCTTGACAGAAGTTTTTGCTCCCGTGTGTCATATCGCACCTAATTTTCATCGTGGCTCGTTGCGAAGAGCCACAGTTTGAGAATCTTCATCGGTATATATAGGCACCGTTTGCGAACATTCATGACTCGGCAGTGCAACCCCATGTTCAGAGATTGAGTCGCAGGTCGGAGTGGGAGAATGGCAATACACAAGAGTACAAGCAGCAGAAACGCCGACTATGAGTCGACCGCCAGCCCATTCAGCGTGGATCCGTTCACGGACTCCCACACCTTTTCGCACCACGAACAAGGTGCAGCGTCAACCACCACAGCGCTAATCGCACCAGTCAGTGTGAAAAGGCCCAAGAAGCTTGTAGACTACGGGTCGCTGCTGCTGGAAAACACCGGTTCGGTGGCACGGGACCACCTGGCATCGGAAAGAACCTTCCTGGCATGGCTGAGGACGTCTCTGAGTCTGGCCTCGGTCGGGGTCGGGGTTGCGCAATTGTTGAAGCTGGGCCAGGACGAGAGTCAAACCAGAGCCCTCACCCGGATCAGTAAAGGGTTGGGCTTGAGCTTCCTCGCAATGGCGGCAATCACGTTGATGATTGGAGCATCTCGATATTTTGCGATTCAAGAAATGCTGACGGTGAATGAGTTCCCTGCCAGTAGATTGGGAATAGCAATATTGATGAACGTGGTGTTCATTCTGGCCGTGGTCATCTTCATTATCATAATGATGTACCAGTAACTTATGCATTTGTAATTATATACACTGTTTTTTTCCGTTCAATTCAGGTTCCACAATAGTTTTAGACACCATTCTGCGCAAATTCAAACTCCCACATTGGTCAAATTTTAGTTTGAAACCTTTAAGGGCCAATTATACGAATAGATTTGATTCCAAAAATTGTGTAGAAACCCCACAACGGGACAATTTTTTAAGCAAAACTGCTTATTTACGCTTTTTTCACCATATATATCCTTTCGTTGATTATTTTTCCAATTGAAAAATTAGATTAGTTTTAGCCAGAATTTTACTATCAAACACACACCTAAAAAAACAAGAAAAAAATCCGAGATAGTTTAGTGGCTAGAATTTCCGCTTGTCACGCGGGAGACCGGGGTTCAATTCCCCGTCTCGGAGAATTTTTTGACAACCTTTTTCTTCTACTTCAACTCTCTTTCTTTTATTTTCTTTTCTTTTCTTTTCTTTTCTTGGTTTCTAACTATTCCTGTACAAGAAACAGCCGGGTGTTCTTACATTACGGCCGTTCTCCACAAACATTAGACCTTGAGATACCTTGTTTGGTGCATTTGGTGTAAATCCTTGGATTCAATTTTGGGTGCTGAAAAAAATCAAAAATTGTTTTTCATACAAAGTGCTGAAATAAATTTAAACTCACACCTTTTTTAGCAAGAAAAAACTAGAAATAAAGAAGAGCAAATGGTTTTATCCGTGACAGAAAGTTCATATATCTACGACTCATTGGTAGCAGCAGTGCCTACTAGACCAGATGCTAGAAATTGTGATCAGTATAGACCCTTGAATGCCAACTGCGGGTTTTTACCCAATTCCAACGGATCATCTCGTATTTATAACGCAGATGGTACAGAATGTATCACTAGTGTGAAGGCCAAGGTCATCAGAAAAACAAAAGATACTAAGAACTCAGAACTCATTAACGTGGAAATAGACATATTTGGCGAGAAAGATAACTCCACATTGTGTCAGCATCTGACTACATTAGTTAAAGAATCATTGTGTGACAGTTTTGATTTCAATGCCTTGAAGTTGACTGATAAGTACTATTATCAGCTATTCATTGATGTTTCTATCTTGTCATTGCCTCATGATTTCCGTTATTCATCATACACATTGTTTTCAATACTTTCATTGGTTTCCATGGGAGTGTACATTTCCTTAAAATCGGCCAAGTTACCAATGCTTATTTCACAAAAGGAAGATTTCGAAGTGGAGGAAGAACCCACATTTGCAGACGATTGGGAACTGTCCACGTTTCTAATACCAAGAAATACACACTCGACGTTTCAACCAGCGCTGATGTTTATTGTCGGTGCTGCTGCAAACACCGTGGTGATAGACCCTTCCTTGCAGGAAGAAGAGGTTCTGGAACATGGAGTCTGTATTACTTACTCCAATTCAAGAATAACAGCGCCTATCCAGACATTAAAAATGTCAAACACTAACAACAAAGCTTTAGGTCCTCACATACTAACCGAATCTATCAAGCTGGTTGAAAAAGTTGCTGAAGATGTCATAAAAGCGCTTGACCAAATATCCGAAGATTATAATGACGAGTTCGAAAACGTCTTCTGATCAACACTTTGATTAAAATTATGTAAACTACCTTAAATAAATACATTTATATATACATGGAAAACATGGCACTACTCAAAAGACAAAAAAGGTTGGTTCAAATCAACAATGTTGAGAGGAATAAGCATGTACAATAACTGCAGTAGCAGTTTGAATATTCAGAGATCTAACAATACCGACCTGCTTTATGATGACACACATGTCTAATTCGGCAAGTAAATCACCCGGAATACCTTCTCTTTCTTTACCTAAAAGAATGAGAGATTTCTCTGGGAATTTCAAGTCTCCATTGAGTTCAACAGATTTATCAGTTTGCTCCAAACCAATTAATGTGTAACCTTCCTTCTTTTTCATTCTCATGAATTCAACAATCTCTTCTATTTTCACCTCAATCAACGGCATCCATCTATCTGCCGTCACCGCCACAGTTTTGAACTCGTGGTCATCTCTAACAGTCAAATCATTCACAGTCATCCATCCCGCACCTAAACAATCACACAATCTGCAGATTCCTCCAAGATTAGGCGCCTTGTCCACCAAAGATGAAACAACAATCAATGGAGAACGATTCACTTGGGCGGCAGCTCTCACATTTTCATCTACTTCCATGACTGTCGACCAAACACCACTTTTGGTTTGCAGTAAAGATGATTCCTCATTAGTTGCAGATTCAGACGAATAGAATGTTTCGGTTCTCACTTCGTTGCTTCTTTTAGCCTTGATCCATCTCTCAGGCTCGTCTGTACCAACGGGAATTCTCAAGATTGATGTTTGCTTTTGATTCAAGTATAATTCGTAGTCTTTTTGATAGATTGCGTCAATTTCTCTATCTGTTGTTTTCAACAATAATCCACCAGACACAGAAACCAAATTCAAATCTTTGTTAATATCCCATAAGATGGCATCACCTGAGCGATGGGTAGCTTGAGTTTCAGTCTTAGCCGTAAGTTCAGATATTTTCTTCAGAGTTTCCAGTAAAAGAGGAGAAAAATCAAGGTTTTTGGCAGTAATCTCCTTGTAAATAACACAAGCAAGACTACTCGAATAATGTCTATTTAATGCACGATTCGATCCAGATGTTGGAAGAATTATATCAGTCACAAATTTGGTCAAAAAATCAGCTTCTTCTTTGTCTCCTAGTTGCATTGAAATAAGCATTGAAATACGTTCAAATGCAACAACCACCAAAGGCTGCTGGTTGTCCATTCCTGTTTTCAAAGCACTGAACACAACATCCTTAAATTCAGAAGCACGTTGTATAGTCAAACAAAGAAGCCATTCAATATAAGTACGACACAATGGAGAAGCTTCCAAAAATAATCTTGGCAATAGAACGTTTTCCATATCTGCTGTCAACTTCTGAATATCTACTAAATCACAAATGGAGACCATAATGGATAACAATTGAATTCTTTTCCATTGTTCTTCACGGTCAGTACGCTTTTTCGGCTTGATAAGTCTAAAAACGCCCTCATTTTCCAAGATATATTCCCAAATTTTAGTGGCAAACTCACAAGATTTAATGGCACCAATAATGGCAAAAATGTAAACATGATAACTGACTTCCGGTTCGCCATAAACAGACTTATACAACGATTCACCGGAAAGATTGAGCATTTTATCATATTGCTCAGAAACAATACAATCCAATTGGAAAATATTAAGTTCACTTTGAAACAAAAATGCACCTTTGACAATAAGCTTTGACAGCCAGAAAGTTTTGCTGAACAAGTCAGGCTCAGTGTATTGATATTGAGAAACTAGCTTGAATAAACAAGGCAATAGACCTTTTCTTCCCGCAGAATTGGTTACAATTTCATCACAAATAGCAAACAATGAGTCCGCCAACTCTTCATCATAGACTGAAGCAGCAAGCAGTTTCGAATGAAGAACCAAGTTTATGAACGCTTGGTGCAAATCACGCTGATTTAAAATCAATCTATCTCTCACCAAATCAGACCATAGTAAATCTAAAGTTTGAACAATAGATTTGGCTTCAGCCGACGTAATACTTTCCTTTTGAGGCAGATTATCTAAGAATAAAGTTATCATTTTAACATTCGAGAGATGTGATTTATATTCTGACATCGGAACAACTTCATTTGCCAACTCTATAACAAATTGTTTTTTCTTTTCATCAAAAACAGTGATTTTGAACAGATATCTGATATTACTCAAAATGTAAGAGTTCAGTTCGTCTTTAGATTTGTAGAAAGTGGCATCACTACCCTTTGGTATATTTTTCAAAGAATTATTCAGCAAATATGTCAATTCTTCATGTGTGATATCAAAACCCTCATTGAAAACACAGGAAGGAAGACAAACAGTGAAAAAGTGGAACTGAGAAATGAAATAATCGGCATCTTCTAAGTTGTCCACCTTTATAAGATTGGAACTTAATGATTGAAACAAAGCGTTCAGATTCATGCTTGCCCAAAACTCTTCGTTGAATAAGGCAACGTGTTTAAACAATTGATCACAATTATTGTACACAAACACGCTTAAATTATCAGACCCATCAACCATTTCATTTACTAAACGCTCTATTCTGGAAACAAGTAAAGGTTCATTCCATAGATTTTTGAAGTTGAGTTTAGATGCAGCCATTTGAATAATAACATCAGGACATTTTTTATGTGAAAGTAATAAGGAAGACAACTCAGAAGCATCAACTCCATTGGCTAGTAAAATAGAAGCGATTAAAACAAACTCTTCGACCGAAATATAGCCATCATTCAAATCTTCCATAAGCTGGTCCCTCTGGTAATTTGTATTTATGTAATCCAAGATGAACTCTTCATTGTCTCTATAAATATCAAACCCATTAATTTGAACAAAATAAGCAAGGGTTTCAATAAACTTTTTGCAACAGATTTTAGTGGAATCCATTTGTAAAACAAGTTTCAGATGAATTGTCTGCAAGGTTGTTTTTGAAATTTCTCCTTCCGCCACCGTTTCAAATAATGAAGTAAGAGATTGTACTACTGACATATCTAATGCTCTAAAAGATTTTCTTTCCAATCCTTTCAAAACACCCCATACAATGTATATTCTTGCAATTCCAAAAGTCAATCTATGTTCACTAATAACCGAAAAAATCAAATTCACTAGTTGTGATATTTCGGTTGAATCATCAAGAGATTTAACACAATTGGAAATAAAGTCTTCCATTTTTTTAGCAAACTCACATTCATAAACACCTTGGTCATTTTTCAACACAGAAAAATGTGGCGATTTAATGGTGAATGGAAGAAAAACATGCGATATGAATTTAAAGTCATATTTGAACAAGCTTAGACTCTCCTTAGGTAAATTGAAAGTCAGATCTAAAGCAAATTTTTTGATACGATCCTGAGAAGCTCTAAAACCAACCGATAAGATTGTTAATGCAAAAGGGACCGGAATAAACGAACCTGGGGAAAAAACGTTCAATAAATCATTAACAGCAGCTTGTGCTTGATTCATTGCTGCATCAATACCCAGGATTTCATATAAGGTGCAAAATCTTTTCCAGCTTTCAGTATATTCTTCCTCCTTGGAAGTCTCCCAGGTGATAATTGGAGTAGAAATATCAGTTGCAAGTGCTTGGACAGAATTTTGAATCAAGGTCAATGCAAACTTCTTATGTTCGTGGGTGATACTTATTAAACCATCTCTTAAATAATACCAGTATTGTTCCTTGGTCAAAATGGACTGGAAGTCATTATTCAATCTCAATTTTTGAGGAGTGTAATGCCCAAAATATCTCAACCAGAGAACATAACTGTAAGAAATTTCTGTTTTATCACCACTTTGTTGTAGCAAATATATAATATCCCAAAGTTTGACGCATGACTTTTCATTTTCGCAAATGGAACCAATCCTCCATTTCAAAACCTTAGAAGCAGCTTTTGAGAGTTCCAAAATTTCTACTGTCAAATAAGCATAACAGAGGTTATTTAATTCAGTATTACCCAACTCAGTCGCAAAATTTTCGTTGTGAATAAAGTACCATTCCGTAAATGCCAGTAAATTTTGAATAGTACTTGGTTGAAGCTCATAATCCTTCACAGCGGAAAATGCAATGTCGATTTTAGATACCACTTTCTCATTAAATAGATTACGATTTGAACTGAGAAACAAGCCCACCTTTTCAACGATATAGTTAATGATTTGTGATTGTAATTCGGTGAATTGCTCTAGTAATTTAAAAATCGAGCTGAAATAAAAACATGGTTCTTCAAAATTCAACACCTTAATGATGTATTCCAGAGTAAAGTTTTGTAAACGGTCCTTGTTTGATGGAAATAAATGAACAAGTTCACAAAAAGTGTCAATAAAAGCAGATTGATCTTTCTTTTCTTCCACTTGTTTTAATTCTTGAACAATATCATCCACAATCTTTGACTGTGCATTTTTATCCAAGTGAGATAATACCAAAGAAACAGAGGACACCATTTCTGGGTGTTGGGTTTGTTCTTCAATGTCACGTTAACAAGTTAACACATTTTTCACAATTTTTTTTTTTGCTTACCTAGCGCACCCTGTAAAGCGCTAAACAATTTATGTTGAATATCTGTCTAGAAAAGTGGATTTTGCAAGCAGTAGGGATGGGTTTTAATGAGTGCTTTTAAGAAATAAAACCTTTTGCTGGCAATTTTTGAAACGTAATCTTGAATCAGTTTTTTTTGAATTTTCTGAAAACATTTTATAACAGAGACATGACGGAAGTACAAAGTCCTGGTGATAGTTTTTTTCTTGACATTTGTATATTGAAAGAATATTGAAGCAAAAACAGGTTAACAATATGAGTTGTAGCAGATTGAAGAGATAACAATAGTTTATAGTTATTGATGCATGTCAACATGTCAATGAATTGATATAGCACAGGAGCCATGTATGATTATTTTGCGTCACAATTGAATTCGGACACAAGCTTCCCCCCAGTTATCTTCAAATAGAGATGTATAAACACAAAGGGCATATTCCGACAAGAAGAAAAAGTTGGAAATGTACCCGAAGTACCAGGAAATCACCATGACGGTAATAGCAGTTTTCTTTCTTCACGCCTTGAAATGTCGGAGTCGTGACTCGGAGTTGTATTCATTTCTTCAATGCCAATTCCAACATGTTATTTTCCATTTGCAATTGAAGAACATGATCATTTGCCAATCCTACCATCTTTTTGGCCATTTCCATCTCTTGTTGAAGTACCCTGTGCTTCTCTTCTAGTTTCTTGTAAAGCTCTTTCATCGATTCTTTGTCTCTTTTGGCGGCGCCAAATGCGACCATCAACTCATTATTCACCGTCTCTTTTACATCCAAAACCTGGTTCTGTTCATTTATGGTTTTTTCTAGGTATTGGACCCTGTTCAATGCATCGTCTAAGGCCCTTACTGTATTATTGACGCTCAGCTGCTCAATTCTTTTTGCTGCGTTTGCCAATTGTTTGTCAGAGTAGGCCATTGTTTCAAAAAAGGCCACTTTTGTTTGTTTTTCCTCCAACTCATCCAGTCTCTGCAAAATAGTATCGGACCAACTCATTGCAATTCCCAGATGCAAAAGAGCAACAGAAAGCACAGACATCAAGTTGGTCAAATAGTGCCCCTGTCTCTAACTTCAAACGAAGGCGCGTTCACAGATTTGGATTTCAGATTTAAATCATATAATATGCAGGGATGGCAGTTTGTGAATGTGAAGTTGGACCTTGAGGTGATAAGAATTGCACATCGAAACCATTGTAGGGCCGGGTTTGTTGTTTGTTTTTCTTGTTTTGCTTGGAAACAATAGATTAGGAGAGGGGATTTTGTCAGGAGAGAAAAGAGAGATCTGCGGTTGCAAGGTAGTTGAATTTGAATGAGGATACATGCTAAGCATGTCAAGTTCTAATATAAGCACCAGTCGCCAGACGCCAGAAAGTAATATTTCAGAGGAACCTCCCTACGATGCCAACTGTTCAACGGATTTGAATGTTGACGAAGGAAAACATGTAGCATTAGTTGATGACTCTGGAGTTGCAGATGATGGTTTGAAATTGAACATCAACACTGACTCGAATACAGACAAACCATTTTTTTGGAAAACGCTATTGTTTTGGCCAAAACCCGAGGAGAAAGAACAACTCCACAATGAGATAGTTCAAAGTACTAAGGAAACAAACACGGATGTGGAATCACCAAATTTGGAAGACAGTGTAGAAACTGCGTCAATTTCAAACACCCACAACCGTTTGAATGAAATAAGCAACATTTTAACCACAGAAGCACAAGTCGAACAAGTAACAGACAATCATAATCAAACTCAAATGGATCAAGCGCAAGCTGAAGCAGTAGAATCAAATTTCATCTGGGGTATAACTAGAAGGCTTTCCCAGATCACATATTTGCAACAAAAACCCATTGTGGCCATCAACAACGAAGAATTGAGACCTAATGAATGTTCAGAAGTTACATGTAATAATGAATTGAGTAGTTACACCATAAGATCCGTAAGTTCGGATTCCAACAACTATCATCACCAGGTAAACCACCCGGAAGGAACCACCTCTGTTGTACAACAAGAAACGCCAAAATCATGGTGGACACCTTGGACTTGGAGCTTGCCCAATTTTGCAAAGGAAGAAAGTGAAGAATCTTCAATGGTCAATGAACGAAATTCCGATACGGGATTGATAGAAGACGAGCTTCTGAAAATACAAAGAAAAGAAATCACTAGTCGAATCAAACTTCTATCTTATGGGATTCCAAAGGCCACTGTGTGGGGTATGTATCGAAAAGCCAACTCTTCATTTGGAGAAGTTGATATTGTGGGATCGGGGTATAAGAAAACAGTTCATCTGAAAAAATTACCTCTATCGATGTTCGAAGCGTCAGAGAACCATTTAAACCCCATCAACGACAGTAACAATACTAAAGATGATAAGACTACTAAACTCGATACCGTCAACCCCGTGGTTTCGGACTCCTTGGTTTTACCAGATATATGTTGGAACTATAGGTCTTTGACAGTGGCAACACGTGCCCGGATAGCGTTTTCCAAATTTCCTGTCATCAACACTTTTTGTTCAAAACAGAACCATTTGTATTATGATGTTCACATTAGAAGTAAAAGAGAGATTGCTAACAATAGGATACAAAAAAAGGCAGTGGTGTTGAGTTTTCATGGGTTTTTACCTCAGAAAATCAGTAAAAATATAATTGGCGAATCAACCGGGTCATCTGAAAAAATGTCAGAGACCGCAGTTCAGGAATTGCAGAGATGGGCGGATGTGAATCATTATACTTTAGCTATTGACACTGTTGATTTGGAGGGATACGGTAAGATCTTTGACCGAGTTAACGGCTGCATGTCGATTTTGGAAAATTGGACCACCCAGATAGAGTCATGTGATTATCTTCTCGTTGTTTGCAACTCATTGAGTGTCCCACTAGCCATACACACTATAGCCAAATTAGCCACCAACCAAAATCTAGACACTATTGAAAAGCTGGGGTTTATTGGTATGTCTGGCTGCTGCTTAGGTCCAATTCCCGAGACCGAAAGTAAAATCAGCACTCGTGGGAGTGTTGGTCAGGACAATGAGATTATTAGTGAAATGTTTGATTTGGAAGACCTTGATTCTGTGCACAGTAAGGAGCTTATCAGAAGCATGAGAGTGTTAATAAAGAAAAATTTCAAAGTCACCTTCATCGGTTCTTTGAATGATTGCTTCACGCCGCTTTATTCTACATTGTGTCTACACTTGAGTCATCCCAACATATACCGTGCTCTCTATGTGGACGGCAAAAATAATCAACCTGACTTCATCATTAGTCTGTTCAATTTGATTCTCACTGTTAAAAATTTAAACTACCGGGATTGTGGTTTATTGATTGAGTTGAGCAACTTTTTTAACGACAACATGGGCACTGGTGGCCACAGCAAGTTGCTCACCAACAAGTATGGTTACCGAATAGGCATCCACAACATGTTGAATACCACTGACTTATTCTACGAGCAGAAATTACAGGAAGATGTAACCAACATCAAAAAATATATCCCCAATGTGTATCACATTCCGTGGTGTCTGAGGGGATTTTTGCAGGAGCTGGAAAAGATTCACAAACACTTTGATATCCAGCAAATGATAGAGCAGCTCTACGAGGAGTTTCGAGGCTGGCAGCCTGAAAACGCCCGTACCAAGGAACTCAAGTACTGCATGCAGGCCTTTGAAAACGTCTTGTCTGAAGACTTTGGCATTTAGAAGTCTCTTCAAGTACACCCACAAACATCCACATTTATATATATACTGTCTACTTATATATTCCATGGTATATCCCTATCCTTTCTAATATCTGTATGAAAAATCTCACAGTGTGTGTAAGGGTAGCACATTTTGCTAAAGACGCGGATGGCAACGATGGGGCGATTAAGTTTAAAGGAAAAAGTAATACAATAAAGATCGAAGTGGCAAAATGTCACACTATTTGTTGTTCATACTCTTGAGATTTTTTTTTATTGCAAGAACAACCACTTGATCTTCTCTGAAGTTTTGAGGCTGGCTGAAACAGAGAAGTGTACCAGCTTGTTGGGAAGACCAATAGAATAGCGGCAAAACAGTTGGAGAGAGAAACATGCCTTTTATTCCCTTTTCTAATTACAAGCAAACGGTGGGCACCACGGCGTCTATGAGCAGCGGTGATGGCAGCGGTGAAAATAACAGCAACAACGGTGGCACAGGAGCTGTTCCTAGTGGTGGAAATTCACCTAGCAAAACAAGTAACATTTTACGGCGTAAAAATTCTGTTGGGAATGCCATTTTTAGTCTGGTCAGTGCAATGAGAACAGGCAGCTCTGTCAACAGCGATACGCAGACACAGGCAGGCAATATCAACAGTACCAGGAATCTTAGCAGTCGTTCCAGATCAGGATCGTTGCTTCTGGGCAAAAAATCAATATTAGGCCAGACAGAATCAAGTGAAGTCCAATCTGCTACAGGAAACTCTAATGACAACAATAACGAAATCAATATTCATTCCACGAACACCAGCGGCAATGATAAGGAAGCCTCAAATGTGATGGAAACAACACAGGAACCAAATCTTGGGCAAGAGCTACAATTTTCAAGTCTTGGTATTGGCACTGCCCAAGCCAGAGAAGAATCATCCCCATACACAGGAAGAAATTTGGATAGTATAAATCAAATTAGAGAAACAGAAGAAACGAATTTGACGGGCTTGGTGGAATATAGCATTACTAATAATGATAATTCTGCACATAATACTTTTCATTCACTTGCATATAATATCAGCATGAACAATAGTCCAACCATACCTAATTTTAGAGTTTATTCCTCCGATGGCCCACTCGTCAGTGAGGAACGTAACTCCAGAACAAGAGCCAACACTCTGAGAGAAGAAGCACCATTGAATGAACTCAATACCGATGTTGCTTCTGTTCTTATGAATGTGGAGAACAATCAAACGATTGGAAATTTTGTTGAAAATCCAAGCATCATATATGAACAGGGTGAAGTTGATCCTAATCGAGAAGTTGAAGAAGAAGAAGAAGGTGATGAAAACGAACATGAACAGCCAAATCTTGAAGACAATGAGGACGAAGATATTGAAATGATGGAAGTGCATGACGAAATAGAAAATACCCAAGCATCATCTTCAATATCTAACAATATGGGAACCGTAAACACCGTGCATCAAGTAAATAGGCTCAATGAAGAAGATATAAATAACAGCGACGAAGATGGTTTTTTTGCCATAAGACTCACCCCTGCCATAGATCATTCTTCTTCACATCCTTACATGTTCTTTGGCCCAATCATGAGAAAATTGAAACCAGACATGTCTATATCTATTGGTAGATATACAGAGAGAAACAAAAGCGCAGCAAGAGCTGCTCCGGGATCTTCCGAAAGTGTCATTTTCAAGAGTAAAGTCGTTTCTAGAAAACATGCAGAACTAACTGTGGATAAAGCTGGTAAATGGCACATCAAGGATGTAAAATCGTCATCCGGAACATTCCTGAACAACATTCGCATTTCTCCACCCAACGAGGAAAGCTCTAACATATATTTGAAGGACGGCGACATCATTCAGCTAGGCGTTGACTACAGAGGTGGGTCCGAGGAGATTTACCGATGCGTAAAGTTCAAAATTGAAGTCAATTATTCATGGAAAAAACGTGCTGCCAATTTTAGCAAAGAAGCACACAAGAAGCTACAGCAGCTAATGAATGGTGGAAGCAAGGAGGAATTGACACCTTGTGTGATTTGTCTTGATGATATCAAGCCGTGTCAAGCAGTTTTTGTTTCTAGCTGTTCGCATTCCTGGCATTATCGTTGCATTCGCCCCCTTCTTGTGAAAACTTACCCACAGTTTCTTTGTCCTAATTGCAAGGCGGTATGTGATCTTGAGGCAGATTTAGAAGATGAGGAGTGAAAACATGAAGATTACCAACGTATATAGTTGCAAGCTGAATTATAGAGATATATATATATATTACACAGTGAAGGGAATATAGAACTACTTCTAAACTGAAAGTTTCCGGTTTAATTTACTGACCAGAGAAAGTACAGCAAAAAAAAAAAATGTGTTTAATTCATTTTTGATAAATTAAATGTTTGCATTTCGAATGATTTCTATTTCATATTCTTCATTCCACCCGCTGCTGTGTCAAAGAGCAATGATTGGTTTGAGTCACAAGAAGACCATTTTGAACGGTCAGCATTGACCAAAGCATTCCATCTTGGGTCAAGTGGCTGAGCCGCGAAATAGGGGGCTCGGCATATTGAGAAAGAACTTCCATCAAATGTGCTGCGCCACATCTTGATCATACACCATTCTAGACCACCGCGCCACTACGCCACTCCCACGTGATACACCATGTTCAGCGAGGTGCCACCCTGCCACCCATCGTCATCTAGCTATCTCTACCGCCAACCACTCCATGAGGCCATTTCCCGCTGGTCCCTATTTTGACTTTCCCCTTTTCCGATCAACCTCCGATCAACCTCCCACCAATCCTCCGCCAATTTCCCACTAATTTCTCGCCAATTCTCCACCAATTTCGCATCAATCTCGCAGCGGCATCCCCCAATCAGGGCCCATGCATTTTATGTAGGGCAGAAATCGATAACAGCGAAATCTCCGAAACACAAATATTTCTCTGGAGTTCATTTGCCGGTGGAAAGAATAAAAAAAATTGGAGCAGGGTATATAATAGAGAGAAAATCCTTGTGTGCAACATCAAAAAAACGACATTTATTGCCAAGATTTCTAGCAGGCAAAGATGGCGGACGTGTTCAATGTGCAGATCTTCTTCATCGTCTTCAGAGAAGCGCTGGAAGCGGTGATTGTGATTTCGGTGCTGCTTGCGTTTGTCAAGCAGTCCATTGGTGAAGGAAACAAGGAAATTGCTCGGAAATTGACCATCCAAATTTGGTGTGGATCCATTGCTGGTATTGTCATCTGTCTGGCTATTGGTGGTGGTTTCATTGGTGCCTACTACTCCCTGGGTAAGGATATCTGGGGTGGTGCCGAGGATCTTTGGGAAGGTATTTTCTGTATCATTGCTACAGTGCTTATTTCTGCCATGGGTATTGCCATGGTCAGAATCAACAAGTTGCAAAGAAAATGGAGAGTCAAGATTGCAAGAGCAATCACGGCAGCTCCAGCTACCAGAGCAGAAAGATTCAAGATCGGCTACCTTTTGAAGAAATACTCCATGTTCATTCTTCCTTTCATTACCACTCTTAGAGAAGGTTTGGAAGCGGTTGTTTTCGTTGGTGGTGTTGGTATTACCGAGTCCTCTGCTAGAGCTTTCCCATTGCCTGTTGTCTGTGGTATCATTGCCGGTGTTGCTGTTGGTACTTTCTTGTACTATGGTGGTTCTGCTGTTTCTTTACAAATTTTCCTCTGTTTCTCCACCGCTATCTTGTACTTGATTGCCGCTGGTTTATTCTCAAGAGGTGTCTGGTTCTTGCAAACAAACACCTTCAACAAAAAAACTGGTGGTGATGCTTCTGAATCCGGTTCCGGTCCAGGATCTTACGACATTAATCAGTCTGTCTGGCACGTCAACTGTTGTAACCCTGAAATCGATAACGGTTGGGATGTTTTCAACGCCTTGTTGGGCTGGCAAAACTCCGCCACGTATGGTTCCGTCATTAGTTACAACGCATACTGGATTTTTATCATGGTCACTTTAGGTTTAATGTTGTACGAGGAAAAGCACGACCACTTACCTTTCGTTTCCTTCAGTTTCAGACACTTGAACCCAATGTACCACTTGAAAAATAAGAAAAAGAACGAATTGACTGCTGAAGAAGAAGAAAAATTATTCTCCCAAGCTAAGACCCAACTAAATAAGGAAGCTGCCACTCAAGAAATCCCATTGGATGATATGAATGACAACAAGAATTAATGATGCAAGCTATCAGTTGTTCCGTTATATAGAATCAATTTTAATTTTCTAACTAATCCCGTTTCTTATTTATAGTTTTTTAATCTTTGTTTAATACACTTTGTTTATAATGAAAAAAATACAATTTTAATCTACACCCTTGAAATGCGTGATGAAAGACTACACCTGGTTAGTTACGTCTTTCAACTTGGATTTAGCTCTGTTGGGTTTATTATGAGATTTAGCACTGGATGTATTTGATCTCCATTCATGGTGTTTGGGTTGATAATTATGTCTATCTTTTTCTTTGACTGATAACTTTCTTTTAAATTTGGAAGTATTGGAATTAGTTCTCCCCCTTATTTCGGCATTTTGTGGATGGTCAATTACGTTTTCATTCTGCTCCGTTTTTTCAGCTGCTTGACACACCAACATATCCCAGATTAACTTGAACTCTTCAAATTTGTTGTTCTCTTTATCTGGGTAATTGTCTAGCATCGTGTTTATTTTGGGGAGCAACTTTTTATACATATATTGGACATCACTGATTGTTTCGGCCTCCAACATCCATTCACAGATAAGTAACTTTAAAACCTCCCAAATTATATATTGGGTGTTTGGGTTAACATTGTTAATAACTAGAAAACAATCATCGAATAGCAAATCGGCAAAATCATCAATGGTACAGTAAACTAAAATTCTGTGCAGGCATCTCATACCATCTTTGAAATGGATGGAACACTGGTCCACTAAAGACAAAGAATTCATAAAGGATTTCGTCACTGTAATCGCAAACTCATAACTGACCGGTATTTTGCTTTCATAACAAAATGCATAAAGTAATATCTGATAGATTTCACATTTGACCAAATCATTTATTTTGTGGTCCACTATTAACTGGCAAAGAAAATCAATATTCTGAATAATGGACCTAAAAATGGCTTCGTGGTAGATTTTGTTGGAAAAAATAAATCTTAATAGACGTAATCTATCTACAGTTCTTGACCCTTTGAAATTATGGATTGATCTATCATTTAGAATTTTTAATGACTTTTCAAAATTTTTTTCATTTATTTTGTCGGTGAAATCAATGCCCGACAATAAACTCCTGTATTCGAACTCATCCCAGTTTCCATATATTTGATTCAAATAAACGTATAGATATGTTGGTCCGATTTTAGCCATATTAGAGGTGTGAATGTAGCTTTCCGAGACGATATTCTTTGTTTTGTCGCTAGTACTATTCACGACACTACCAGAATATCCAGAAGACATTGGTTTGTAAATGGAGGATGGTATTTGCTTATCCTTACTGATATCTTCATTTTCAACCCAGGACTCTTTCGGACTGGAGCTAACACGAGAATTGGTTTTGTAACTTGTTTCTGAAAAAAAGCTAGCACCCAAAGAATTGCCAGTTGATAAATCTTTTGCAGTTGAGTATTGCGATTCATTTGGTGTTGTTGATATATTCAGCGATTCTGGCCTAGAACTTCTACGAACCTTGTTGAATATTATTGAATTGACTTTACCAGTAGAAGTATTCTGGAGGGTTGAGGGCTGGTGTGTTGGGCAAGCTGTCAAAGCAGACACATTATGAACATTTTCATGTTCATTATATATTTCTAGAATGGAGTCATATTCTGCAGGACGATCTTTTGTTGAAGGCCGTGAAATGGTTTGCCAAAAACATACCTTATTTAATATTTTTTTTGGGATTTCTAATGTTGGAAGAGCAAGATTGTTGTCAAAAAATTCTGCTTCGCCATCGCATTGCACTGGTGAGCTATGTCCGCCACTTGTTGTATCTCTATTATCATTTGCTATGTCTTGTGATAGCTGAAAGTTTTTTAATTCTTTTGTTTGTTCGGGGTCTTTGGTGGTGGCTAGCATGGAATATAAGCAAAAGACGCAAACGATGACAAACGCCACAACAAAACACAGTGTTGTCAGGGCATATAATCTAACCTGGAAGGACAACTGGCTGACTTTGTCTTCAAAAACACTGTCAATATAGTTAAGAAATAGATCTACATTCTCATCCGACAATTGGTTATTGCATTTCAGGATTCCAGGCAAGTCTGAACCCATGAAAAGACGCTTGAGAGCTGAGCCTTTGAAATACTGATGTTAGTATCGGGTTATTGCCTCAACATCAACCTTTTCTGGTTAAGTGTACCTACTTTTCTTACCGCTTTTGACTCTTTCTGTTGACCACCAAAAAGACATTGAAAGTTGTTGAGAAATGGTAGAAAAGAGTTGGGAGCACAAGATAAACAGTCAACGCATAGAGGGAAGAGAAGGAGAAAAATGGCAAAATGGCAGAGTGGCGTTTCGCTCCTATCGTGTGTACCAACTGCTCTCTCTGTGTGCATTCCTAAAGCCTAGCATCTATCAAAACTGGGTTTTAGATGGAAAACTGGTTCTAGTTTTGCAATATTCATTCAACCGATGCAGACATAAATTGTATAAAGTCCAAAACTGAATCATAATTTGATAAGTGTTGGCGGGTAAATGTTTCCGAGTGTTGCGAGAAAGATTTCTGAACAACCACTTTGGCACTAGCAAAGTACAGCTTGTGTGTCTGAAGAATAGTTTGAAGAAATATGTAGAGGATAAATAAATAATAAATAGAAGAGAAAAGAGGGTCTAATGCGTAGTTTACATTCTAACCTAACTATATGAGTTTCAGAAAAACTAGACAGTGTTTTTGAAGTTTGCAGGACCTTCGGTGTATCTTGGAGGAGCATTTCTGTCGTACATGATACCCCCTGGTCTCTTTGGAGGAGTGATTGGGTCAGGGTGGGCGTATTCAGCAAGCATGGCCTCGGTGGAGTTCAAAACTTGTTGCAACTTGAGCGGGTCAGATATGTCTTTATTTTGCAGAAATCTCAATTTGATCTCTGCTGCCTTTTCTCTGTAGTGAACTGGCTGGTTGACCCAGTTTCTGGCGGTTCTCAGTGCTTGTCTGTAAAGAGAAGCCACGTGTTTGGCGTTTTGAGCAGAAAAGGGCACGACGGACATTGTTTGCGGACTCTGCACTTGTCACACCCTCAAGTTTGGCCAATTACACTTCTATTTCGGAATTCATGTCACAAACTTCTTGAACTTCGCGGTGCACGGGCGCACTGGCGTACTGGCGCACTGACCCGTCTTCTCGTGTCATCATGGCTTCGCCAACCTGGGTTGAAAAAGTTGGGTTAAGAGTAGAAAAAAGATGGCTCTTACAGTTGGAAAGATATATAGGTTTGTCTCAATAATGAAAAAAATGAATGGCAACTTTATATCTACGTTTTGCGAGTGACTAAATGATAACTGCAGTTTTATCTCCAAAGTTTCCTGGATTATCGTACAGGTGGCTGCAAGTTATTAATGCTCTCGTAAAAGGTGAAACGTGTTTTCATATAGGGAAAAACTTGATAAACGTTCAGTTTTGTTATAGATTGAGCCACATATATATTATGCGTTGCAAAGCATGGGCTCCAGCGCCCAATGTCAATATGCTCCCCTGGTGAGAACACGAAAAAAAAAGTGCTACACATTTTTTGTTTGTTCTGCTCATGCAATCTTTTGCTCACACTCATGTTACAACCACTAGAACCATGTCGGAATCGTCTCCATTGGGCTCTTGGTACACCAGCTGCATTCCTACTCGCACACCCTCTAGTTTGAGTGGTGAGAATTGCTCAGAAAGCCCGAGTAGCGCTTCTGTAGTTTCCTCCACAAACACGAAAATGGCGTCTCCGGTTTCTTCGGTTCCTGGGCCACGGCCCACTGGGAATACTGTGTTCCACCCCAGGGAGTATCCTCCCGTGAAGCAAATCCCCAAGCTATCGCGGGGAATTTGTCCAGATGCGGCGCGCGACGGCAGAAAGAAAAAAAGGACGGGCAGTGCAGAACAAAACACAGCAGATCTTCCAGAGAACATAAGTAAATTCTTGGTTCCACAATAAGCAGTTTCAGGGTGTGGCATTGGACAGTATGAGTGACGGTTTGAGACAGAGAAGAGCTGCAAATTTGACAGGTGAGAAGGAAGCGGATGAGAAAACTCTGCCGGACTTTGCGCTCAAAGTCGGATTTGCTGCTTCGACAATGGAAAACGAAGCTAACCTCAAAATCTTGTTGAAATACCTTCAATTGCACGGGTTTGCGGTTTCCACGATTCCAGACTACACCAAGGACTCCATTATTCTGCTTCTGAACTTGGATGACGAAGTTTATGCGGAATTGTTGGAATCGTATGGCAAAGTGGACCACTCGGCGTCTGTCAAGGCTGAAAATGACACAGTGGCAGAAAGACTGAGATTGGTGTATTTGCACCTGACTGGATCTAAGGAATCTGGAGGCTGTGATGTTCATACCGGAAAATATAACATTACAGATATAGTTGCTGTGAAAAACTTGGGTGCATTTCCTGTCGAATTCGCAAACAGCAAGAAAACTATTGGCAGGAAGCTGGTGACAAGCTCCATCAGAAACTCAAATATGAAGTTTCTGACCAATAATTTAGGTGTCAGATACTCGACATATTATAAGTTTGTCCAAATATATGTTTCCTCTATTGGATGTCTGGCCCTTTTAGGTATTGGGGCATGGTTCTTGTTGCCTAAGTTCTCGTTGATTTACACCTTCATCAATTTGTTTATTGGTTTCACAACCTACATGTGTTTGTATGCAGCAGAATCTAAAACCAATGATGCGCATGCAGAAGTGTCTCGACCAATAATTGTCGATTCTGCGACCATCTTACCATATTGGCAAATTGTACTTAGAAAATTCATGTACATTCCTGTCACCATGTCTTCTGCCCTGATTTTATTTGCTGGCCAGTTCTTTTGTTTCATTTTGGAAATTTTCATCAACGAAATCTATGACGGTCCTTTCAAATATATTCTCGCCTTGGTTCCAACTATTTTAGTTTGTTCTTATGTTCCAATCGTGACAACGATTTATACGCTGGTATCTGATGCTTATTTATCTAAGGTTGAGAAGCACCCAACAGTGGAATCCAAAAACACTTCTCTGCTCCAAAAATTGTTTATTTTCAACTGCCTGGCTTCTTACACCCCCTTGCTCATTACTGCCTTTGTTTACTTGCCAATGGGTTATTTGATCAATCCATATTTATCTGCGTTGAAAGAATACATAGTTTATGGTTTCTCACTCTCTACTTCATTGATCATGATTCCTAATAATATCAAAATGAAAATTCCAGAAATGATTCCTTTCGAGTGGGGAGTTCAATCTCAATACAAGGTTAACAATATGAGAATGTCCTCTCAAATTTTTTACTTTATGGTGACTAATCAGGTTGTTGCTACATTTGTTGAATTCGGTGTTCCACTAATCATAAATTATGTGAAAAAGTTTTTGGTTAAGAAAGCATCCAAGGTGCCCGAAACAGTCTTGAAACAACTGGACGAAGAATCAAATACTGGTTTGGAGTTTAATGAATTGGTGAGAAACGAATTCAGCAAACCAATTGTATTAATTGACAACGATTATAGACAACATGTCATTCAGTATGGATTCTTGATGCTCTTTGGTTCCATTTGGTCCTTATCTTCTGTTTGCTGCTTCTTGTTTGGATTCATCCAACAGGAAGGTGACTATTTGAAAATGTGTTCGTGGAGATTTGACGTTAGAGATTCGAACAACAGCTTCCAACCATGGCTAACATTTATGAAAATTTTACTGAGCTTGGGTGGTTTTGTTAGTTTGTCCATTTCACTTATGTACAAAGGTGGTGAAATTTCAAGTTACTATGAGAAATCCAGTTTAAACAATTCTATGGTTTTAGCCTTGGTCATTAGTGCACTGGTCAACATTGGCTTCCAGATCTTGATTTATTGCTCGGAGAAACTAGTTGATTCGATGTACAACGAACCAAAATTTGTTGAAAGACCTGTTGTTGAAATCAAAGTCAAAAGAGCCAACGACGAACAAGCTATTTTACAATCTGTTGAGAAGTTTCAAGAATTATATACATAAATAATGAAAGCTGCATTTTTTTCTTCCCAAATAAAATGTGTCTACTTACGTGTATAAATTAAAAATATCTACCCTAGCTCTGTGAAAAATCTGAGATAAGTAACCATCAACCATTTCTTCCTCATCTTTGTCCATAGGGGTTGAAATCTTTCTGAAATCTGATACGTGGGGTGTTTTTATTTGCATCAAACTAAATGTACCCTTGTTGCTGTTAACAAACAATCCCGGATTTATCACTAGAACGTTTTTGTACACCTTGATGAAAGGAGGGAGGACTGAAGGTAAAATCAGAATATCTGGTATTTCATCAATCAAGTCGGCAAGCCCTAGATATGACAAATCAATGGATGTTGCTAGAGTTGGAAGCATGGGATGGAAGGATCTTTGGGTTATTATGTGGTTGATTATCCTGTCGATTCTATTGATTGTTGACTTTGGGGTCGTGGTATCCTTCAGGCATCTGAATATGTCTAAATTAGAAATACCAATGGACAATTCATTAATGTTGAAGTTACAAGGGTTAGGAAAGAATTTGAATTGTTTTTTGCTCAATTTGAGTGCAGCTTTAGAAATTGCTGGTTGTGGATAAGTGAGATGCGGTGACAGTAAGTCATTTTCATGTGATAAAAGAATAACTTTTGAACATTTCAAATCTTGTAAAATTGGAGAGACAAAAGAATTGAAAATGTCCGTTATTGACGTCAAATCTGAGTAGTCCTCAGAGGAAGGTTTAGCTAGATCCTGTAATATTGACTCAGTGATGAATGGTCCCAGCATAATTATTACATCCGGTTGGATTTTGTTCATGGAGTTGACAAAATCCGCCAGTGGAGTGAAGTCCAAACCCTTATTGAAAGGGCCGACGATTGTGGCAATTTTCAAGTTATCATCACCTACTATATCTGAATAAGTTTGGATGTCTTGCAAATTTGAAGTGAAGGATCCGAGTAGAGGTAAGTCCCAGACTTTTGTCACTTTGAAAACATCACCAGACTGATTCAAACCTGACAATGGTAGAATCTGGCCATAGAAAAAGGAATGGTTTGGTCCCAGGCCTGACAAGTCCAGTTTGACCCGATGGCCAAACCCCAGATTTCTTGAAGTTTCCAAAAATAAAGAGTCAAGATTGGGATCAAAAGTATCTACCGGAGACTCGTTGACTATTCTACCGACGGTAATGATTTCGGATTGGGATTGAATATTTGGATCTGACAGATTTGAATAATCCAGGTTATTTGAGTTGAGGAAGATTTCAATGAATGCTTCCAATTGTTGATCAAGATAATCGGCAAGCTCCAAGAGTTTCAAATTCATCAATTTGTAGTTGTACTTTGCTGGCGTGAAGTTTGCAAAGATCTTTATTTTCTTGTTGTCAATTGTTGTGTCTTTATTGGGGACATTTTCTTCACCAAACGACAACACCGGACTCAAATGTGTTGCGGTGGACTCCACTTTTCTCTGTTTCAACGGATTTGAACTGCTTTCAACATTGTAGTTCGATTGGATGAACGTTTGTAATAAACCGAGTGCTTCTTGAGAAACCTCAGTCACTTGGTTCTTGTATGCAAAAGCTTCCCAATATGAGAAAAACGTTTGCGAACTAATATTATACAAGCTACATAACGATTCACACTCCGCAACAAACGGCTCTATTCCAGGCCCAAATAGTGACACGAATGACATCGTCCAGTATTCTATCGTGATATGTCCTGTCTTGTCCTCACCTCCCGTCTCTTCTTTTAATGTATCGTATGGCCTGTGTTTCCATCTCGACGCGTAAAATAAACGCGTAAAGCGTGCTGCTAGCTGCCATCTCCAAGAATTGATTCTTTTACAACGCAGGCAGTTGTTGCTGCGCCACCCAAATGAGGACTATGTCATTTGAGTTGAACTGCGCCACTTCTGCAGATTGTCGCTGAATGTTGACCATATATGGCGACTAGAGCGTAGCAAATCTTGTGAGCAGCTAGTATAAAGCTTGTTGATTTTGGTTGGTTTTTATATTTGTCTGTTTTGGTTTTCTTTTGGTTTTTCATGCAGATTGCAGTACCATCAAACAATAATTTAGAATTGGAGTATATATTACGGGAAAAACTGATGAATGTGACTCGGAAGCAAGAGAACGGACTGTGTTGTCCGAGAGTAATGTCTGTTTGTTAACAAGTGGATTAAATTAGGTTTAGTTTCAAGTTTTTCAAAAATGAATGTTTCCGTATGCATATATATATATATAGTGACTCAGTCTAAGAGATTTTAAAGTGATAGTGTTAAGTTTGTTGTCGTGTACTTTCTTGTAGATTACTAATTGGTTTACACGGAAAAGCCTTGTGGTTTACATCAGTTTCCAGCTCTTAAGCTTGTGGTCCCTGATTGGACTCCACTTTTCCACAACTACAAGCTTGTGAGTTCAAACTATACACTACAATCACGATCCTCATACAAATAAAAAACATCAGTGGGGTTTTTGCTACCATCTTTTCCCAAATGGGTAGCATCGGTAAATGAAAGGTTGAACAGTAAAGACAAAGCCGGTATTCGCCGATCCTTTTCACACTACTTTTTTCTTATGGAAAAATACCCATGTATGTGGAAAATCACATTACGCTTTGTATTTATAATTCATGGTTTATACAGCTGATAATATACAAATTTCAGTCTTGACGTTCCTTGGTCTCTTCAGCATCTGTAGCAGCTGGTCTGGTAGGAGAACGGTCTCTCTTGTCTTTCTTGGACTTGTCCTTCTTGGAGGCATTTCTGGATCTTTGACCTCCGAATTTTTGGGCCTTGGTTTCGTCAAAGGTAGTTTTGGCAATGGCTACAAGCTCGATGTCGTTGTAGGAAAGCGGGTTGGCCGTGGTGGAGTATTTTTCGGCGTCTTGAAGATCGCGGAAAACAACAGTAGCAGTACCAGTGAAAGGCTTGTCATCCTTGTGGAAGGCTCTCTTCATTTTGACGTGATCCACTGGAGCTTGTTCGTTGAAAAACTTGAGCAAGTCGTCAAGAGTACATTCGGTAGGCAGTTTTTGAAAAACCACTGATCTTTTGTTGATGTTGGTTTGAATTTCGTTATAGTTGGCTGCTAAAGGAGTGGCTCTCTTGACCATGTCGCCGGCTTCGGAAACAACCAAGACAGAAGAAGATTTGGCAGCATCAGCAATGGACTCGACTGGTCTGAACTTCTTCATACGGGAAAACTGCGCAATGGTTGCAAGTGGAACCCATCCGTCGTTAGCAGATAACGTGGTGAACAGAAACTTGTCGTTTAGCAGGTTGGAATCCGAGAAATAAAACTCGAGTTGTTTCACAGCAGCATCTTTGTCAAAAGCAACCTCCACTTCAGTGTCTGCCATCTTGTGTGTGTTTGTACCTGTGGAGAACGGCGTATGCGTGAAATAAGTAAATCCTGGCAATTCTTTTCCTACGCAGACACTATGCGCAAACTTTTTTTTCACCGACACAAGATGTTCCCAGCTATGGACGACAAAAACCATTGGGCCATGTATGTGGGCGGGCAAATAGAACGCAGGATCGAAAACCAGCACCGGCGTTTTTGCGTCTCCAACGACGCTCGCAATCTCCGAGAACGAAATTCGCTGAGCCCCCGGCACCAGCGAAGTCAACTCCATTGCAATTCACACCGAAAACCGAAGCAGATGCCGCTGTCACGTGACTCGCTTGCTGATTGAGCCCAAAATTGTCACAGCAACATGATGGAATTACGCGTCCTTTTATATAACGAAAACAAAAAGGGTGTTCGTTGATGGAGCAGGGAGAAGAGACTAACTGGAGTTGGCAAGATGTCAGACATGGACGAAACACTTGCGACATTGAAACTGTTGCAGGAAACAATTGTGGGGGACAATTCGGCACTTGAAAAGGCGGAAAACGAGGCCAACATTGAGTTGAATAATCTGCAGGCTAAAAAGTTGGCATTACAGAATCTGGTGCAACAAAGAGAATTGGCAGTCGGACAAGGCAAAAAAGACATTTTGGAAAAACTAGATCTGTTGCAACAACGACTCCAGATAGTGAAAAACACGCAAAAAAGCAAAATTGAAAAAAACGTCTAGTTGAAGACGCTTTATGTTTGGCATAATGCTTAGCATTTTGTATAAAAACTACTCTATACCCGATAATTAGTTCTGTAAACTTTGTTTGTATTGTTTCATAACGCTATTAATGGCAAGACAATATATGTTGAGCCACAAATTGTCGTCCAGATTGTCCAAAGAAGCTTCAAAGACACTTCCAGCAAAGGCGAATGTTAATGCATCTCCTAATTCATGGTTGGAAGCTTCACATATTGCCACGCTAACAAAAAATGCAATGCTTCCAACGACAGTTTTTCCGTTGGGGAACTTTTCTGATAAATGTCCATAGTACGATCCAAAAATTGAAGCGGCAGAGTCGCCAATCAAAATGTAGCTAAAACACATTGGTTCAAAATAGGCGCCAACAATCATTGTCAATGATAAATATACAGGCGATAACCCTGATTCATCAAAACATTCGGCTTCTTTGATTAGCTTTTGATTACCATTTCTCTTGCTGGTTTCAAACAATACAGCAACACCGAAAATGGAAATATACACCAATTTGGAATTTGGAATAAAGGTACTGATAAATAACAGAATGTGCCACACTTTACGTTTGAGAGTCTTGGATTTCCATGTTTTAGCAATTGGATAAAGCGCCAATGACGCCGATGTTAATAACAACCAATAAGTGACGGTTTCGGTGTTGGCTTTCAGCCACTCGGCCAGCCAGAATACGTGATGTGTATTCAATTCCGGCAGTAAAATGTAGTCAGACACACCAATGGCAATGACGGCAAAAACTAACCAGTTATGAAATTGGCTGAATCTTGCAAATCCCAAAGCTGCAAGATATCCAACAGATAAGCCTTTGAAAATGGTCCATTCAACATCTAGTGTTGGTAAGAACCACAAAAGACATGTGAACGTGGAGAATACAAACTTGTCGTCGATTTCTCTCAACAGATATTGAACTAGTGCACCTACAAAAGACGGCCATGGCTTTGCACCCAACAATTGGGAAACCGCACCCCCGGTTGTCAGTTGCAAAGGCGACAACAGATCAGGATGTTGCACGATGGCTTGTCCAAGTATACTCAAGTACTCCTTATCCGAATTTGTGGGAGTTGCTGACAAGGCCAGCAAGCAGAATAGCAAATGCGGTTTATTGAATTTACCTGTTCGTTGCCACACAATGAAATGCTGGCAAGCCACAATGGCGGCAATGGTCAGCACGGGTTCCAGATCAGCCTTGTATGTGTTTGAGAAATACTTCAACTGTCCCACAAAAGCGACGGTTGCCAGCTGTGCAGCGTCCAGGTAGCCGACAGAGTCCATGTTGCGGTCAGTGAAGAGAAACAATGAAGAGTGAGCATGTTCAACGTAAGCAACATCGATCTATAACGACAACCAAAAAAGATGCGATTGAGAATCACGAGGATCAAATTGTCGAAAAGAGACAAGAAGCTGTGTTAGTCTGCTTCCGTCTTACGCCGCTGGAAGCCTGTCGGGCGTAGAGCTGAGTGGAGTTTTCCTTAGACTAATTGCATGAAAAGTTGACATTAGATTTATAAAGCTTTATGTGGGTGTATGTATATATAGATCATGGTGAATAGGGACATGAGTCATCTATTTCTTCTTCTTCAAAGATAGAGGTTCTCCAATACCTTGACCACGCAACTTGACACCAAGAACTCTTTCCATCTTTGCCAAGATTTGGACGTTTGGAGTGGCTCTGGACGACTCGTACTCGGAAATGACGGTTGGCTTTTCATTGATTTTGGTGGCTAGATCCTTCTGAGAAAGCTTCTTTTCACTTCTGGCCTGTTGAATGGCTCTGCCAACAGCAGGATCCAACTTCTTAGGAGCAATGATTTCTTCCGATTGATCTATTTTAGCCATCATTCGGCTGTCTGGTGTACCGGCCTTGGCGTTGGTTCCCACCGCCTTTTTAGACACTGAGGTAATCAATCCTGCTCTACGGGCTGCATTTAACTCTCCGGCAGTACGCACAACAGTGGCCTTTGGTGGTGCTGCACCAACTCTTGCTCTCTTACCGATCACTGTAACACTGTCCCAATCACTCATTTTTGTCTTTGAATTTTATGGTGTCTAGAAAGAACCACCCGTCCTGTATCAGAAACATCTTGAACGGAGAAATATCAGCGCACAGCCGAAAACTGCTAGTTCTTCCAGAAGGTTCTGCGTCGATCGACTTGCTGTGGGTGCTCTCGGTGATGGTCGATGGTCGATGGTCGATTTGTGAATTTTCGCTCTTTGGCTGGAACTTTTTGCTGTCCAGACAGTTTACTGAAGTTTTTGGCTGGGGTAATAGGGTGGTGGAAAGAAAAAAGTTCAAGAAATGTTCCAAAGCAAACTTTAGAACATGTTGTGCAATCTGAATTGGTTGGACAAAATTATTTGTTGCTGATTAGTTAATTGGTTTTTTGGTGAACTGACTGGGGATTTTTTATTTTCAAGCCATTGCTACGCTGCTGTGATGATCATAGAAGTTGATGGAAGACACTTTTGGAACTACCTTTTAGAATCGGGTTTATTAATGTATTTCTGGATATTTGTGTGTCGATGGCAATAATCACCAGACAAAGGTTTCTTCTGAGGAAGAAAAGGTTATAATAAACAGAAAATATTTTATGGAATGTTTTGCTACCATTTTTCAGCAAAGTAACTATCAGCACTTTGCAATAGTAACGATCGAATCAAATATGGGCTGTTGTGGTTATTGGTTTTTGTCATTTCAATCATTCTTTTTTTTTTTGATGTTATTAGCACGTTTGAAAAATTGAGTTTTTCAAGAGTAAATCTTATTTAACCGGCTAATCACATAATGGAAGTAATGCAAAAAAAAAAAATCAGATGGTTTTTTTTTTGCAAATATTTGATAAACAAATTGGATATGCAATAATTGCTTCTTCTTCCGCATTTGAACTGGTTAAATTTTGTTGCCAAACTCTCAATTTTGAGGGAAATTGATTGTGGTTATACTCTACCATAAAGCCCCTATGTGGAAACTCCTGTCTTTTTAGTTTCTCTTTGAATTCATTGAAAAAATGGCACAGAGCAGAAAAAAATGATCAGCCTATAGCAAAAATATTGAAATGGAGTGCAAACAAGTGGCTTTTAGAGTGATGGTGTATAAAGCACAACATATTTGAGATGTCCTTTACAAAATACAATTACAAAGCTATGAGATTCCCAGTCAATCTTTCAACGAAGAGTTCACCCCATGTGATGTATTGGAAGAAATTAATGAGGTATGGAAATAAAAGACAATTCTTTATTAATCGAGGTTTGCTTGCGGAAAATAACAGTTGCAAATCAATTTACTCCTGCTTTAGGCATGGAGGGTATGTGTGCTTCCCCATGTAGATAACATGCAATGACTGGGGAAATAGCATTGTTCGCAGTAATTTTTCTTCCGTACGCGCGGATCCCCACTGGATGTAGGCCTACAAGTTGTCCCCCCCCATCTATCCATCCGCCACACCCCTAGCATCTCTTCTTGGACCCCTTAGAATCAACAACATGCAATGAACTTCTTTAGGAAAAACCAGTTTTTCATTTCATACTATCGTATACAAAAAACTGGTAAAAAATGCTAAAAAATGACTAACTGGAACTCCTTTCAGAGGTGGCGGAAATGTCTCCTAATCCCCAGTAATCCCTAGTGATCCTCAGTAATCGCCCCCTCTCCCCTTGACTTTTGAGCTCCCCGTAGAACCCAGCGGCCCACCAACGTTCCCCTGTAATCGGCCGCGCCTAATGCCAAGACCTCGTCTGCGGCGCGCAAAAATCAGCAGATTCCGTATAACGTGATTTGGGATCGGTCGATTTTGGTAGCGTGATTTTCCAGATGGTAGCATGATTTTGTACAGAGCAGCCACATTTTGTAACACAACGAGGAGACTTGGAAATAAGTATATAAGGGGCGTGAAAGTTATGCAGAGAAGGAAATGTTTATCGGAACTTTTATCTTTCGGCAGACAATTAGATAGCTTCTAATATCACCACTCCTCTTTCACACTACTACTACTACTACTACTACTATGGCACCAGTTACACCAGTTAAGTTTGTTGCGGGCGTTCTTCTCGTTGCTGTTCCACTTTTTGCTACCACCACGTTCTGCAGACCAACATTTGCCAACGCCATTAACAATCACTTGGTGCAGGAGCAGCTTGAAGCAAAGAGACAACACAACTACAAGACGGACTTCTACCAGGTGGACGAAAGCAAAAACTCCATGTTGAAGGAGTACGCCACAAAAGGTGTTGGACATGCACGTGAATACGTTCCAAACCATTGAGATAATAGGCTCTTTTCTACGATACACATTCTTATGACCGACGCATTTAATTTTATACTGGCTTTATAATTATATTCTTTGATTGATAACTTTTGGACAAGCCTGACAGTCGACAGATGGCTTGGTTATGTTTATATAGAGGGATTATAATGCATGGAGCTACATATAGACGGCGGTGATTAATTGAGTAGGTTCGGACCACTATACACGTTGCTGAATGGATTGGTGCCGGTGGACTGCAGGGTGAATGGATTGTTTGCCCCTGTGTTGGTGTTAATAGGGGCTGCTCCTGTGTTGTTTCTGGCAATCGTGAATGGGTTTTTGCCGTTACCAAACCCATTGCCTGTATGGGTATTGGAAATGACCCGTGGTTGTAATGGGGTGGTTATGTATGTGCTTCCCGTGTTCGCAGTTGGCAATGGAATGGAGCTGTTAAAGTTACTACTAGCTGGGAAGGACATTTGTGTTTGGCCAGAAGTGGTGGCTGGCGTAATGGAAGGTTGGAAAGTCAGTGGTGATTGCGATGGATTGTTTGGTTGAACGCTGAACGTGGAAAACATTTGTGGACCGCCATTCGTCAAAAATGGATTCCCGGTACCATTCTGGACAATAGGTGTGGTGTTTGTGGAGAAGGGATTGTGCGATGGTTGCGCTTGTAATGGAGACTGGAAACTCGATTGGAAGGTTGGTTGGAAATTCAATGTCTGCTGCGCTTGCAGCATCTGTTGTTCTAACATTTGTTGCTGCAAGGCTTGTTGTTGTAAAGCTTGCTGCTGCTGTAAAGTTTGCTGCTGCTGTAAAGTTTGCTGCTGCTGCTGCTGCTGCTGCTGCTGTGGTTGTTCTTGAATTGATGATAGTCTGTAATCTTTTTTTTCCTTTTGTGGCCATGATGGCTGCGATTTTGGTGCGTTGTTGTCTTTCTCTGTAGAGGGGCTCTTTTCTTTGAATTTTTGTTCTGCCAAAAACTGTCTTCTTTTCACTTCAAAATTAGGGTCGTCTAAGTATTCTCTCAATGAATCAGATAAACTTGTTTGGGCGTGTTTGATGGTTGGGATACGAGATTTCGTTAAATGTTCCAAATGTTTGGCCACTCTCAAAAATTCAACAACCTTTTTGGTCTGCTTTACAAACTTGGAATAGATTTCAAAGCCTCTTTCAGCATCAATTTTACTCAAGTGGAAAAAATTTTCCAGTATATTCAAAACACCTTCATTCAAACATTGAAACAAAGAAATAATATCTGCAGTCAACATTCTGAAACACAAAACAATCAAATCGTTATTGACTTCGTTTTCACGGAACTGGCACCTCAGCAATGCGTCAATCTGGTTCTGGACCGATTCGGTCAATCTTAATAGTCCCTTTTCCACTGTCAATGCTCTTAGAACCGTAGACCGATCCGATGAGTTCCAACTGCCAAAAGGCTTCTTGGTATCTCTAATAAAATCATGGCCTGTCAATGCGTAATTTTTGGCTCTGACTGCTAAGTAATGTGCATAGGTGTAGAGCTGATTCAGCTCTCCGCCGTTGGCAATGAATCTACCATCTTTACCGATCTTCACGTCCAGAATCTGAAGATGTTCAGACACATATTTGATTGCCACGTCTGGTTCTCCGTCTCCATACATAATATGCATCACGACCAATGACTTAAAAACAATCGTCCATGCACTGTCCTGCAGTCTTTTGCTCAATGTACGCATAACGGTTCTAAAATCTTCACTTCTTTCTCCTTCACTTGTGGCCATCAAAATTGGCTCAATGTACTTCGGCTTTGGCGCCGCCAGTTTGATCTTGGTAGCACCGTTCACTAGTTTCTCGTAAGTCGTCATTGTCGCTTCAATTGACTTCCGTTGATGTGCTCAACCTCCTATTCACTCTCTCTTTCTAACAAAAAATATATTGTATGCATTTTCAATCTTCACGGTGTTGTTTATCTCCTAGCTAGGAATGTGCGTCGATCGACGCAAAGCAACACGCTCTGTTGCCGCTATTGGGTGCTGAGGAATGGACAGAATGATGGTGAAGATGGTTTTAACCGCTGATACCGGTTTCTACTACTTACCAATACGGTTTTTGAGTGAATGTTTCAACAGGAGATTGCTGGAGTTGTGTTTCAGGATTTGGCAAGACGGAGTTTTGCTCAAACGTACTTCCGCCACCTAGCTTTTCCCGTGCTGCTAACTCTCTAGCTGCTTCCATCATCATGTGGACAGTCTTCTGATGTATTTCGGTCGTTATTCTGGACATCTGGGTCCTTTTGCAAGGTAAGAATGCTTCAAAGCGCCCACCATGGATATCCTGAAACCTCCATTTTGAGCCTATGTTTTCCTGCGAGTTTGTCATTATCGAAGAACTCTCTGCATCTCCAAAATCGCTCCATGCTCCACTACATCCATCCATGGACTCTTCATCATCCCTTTCTTCTCTGACTCTCTTCATTATTACCGCTGTTTCAGCCCTCGATCGCACGTTGACCACCAAACACGGCTGTCAAAAGTAGTTGAAGTTCAACTTTTCACATCTTGACGCTTTTCGCGTCTGGATTCTCGGACTTGACACAATGCAGGAAGAAATGTTTCTCCGATCAGTAGGGGAGCGGCAAAGTCAAGAGCCATTAGAGTAGAAAACAATGCAGTTGACAAATCCAGAGAGAAGCACCTTGTACATTGTAGTTCTCACGCTGATAATTGGGTCTTTGCAACTAGCATGGTCAACAGAGTTTTCAGAAGCGACACCGTTTTTGTTGTCTCTCGGAATGTCTAAAAAGGTGTTGTCCATTGTCTGGCTGGCAGGCCCACTTTCGGGCACCATTGGACAGCCTGTGGTGGGAATGTTGAGTGATAGATGCATGAGTAAGTTTGGGAGGAGAAGGATATTTGTGCTGGTTGGCTGTTTGGCCACATCGGTGTCGTTGAGACTCCTATCACATTCGGTTGAAATTGTGGCATTTTTGACTGCACCATTTGGACTGAATGAAACGCAAATCAACTGGATGACTATTTGTTTTGCATGCATAGCCGTCTATGTGCTGGATTTCTCTATTGCTGTAATTCAAACGGCATCTAGAGCTCTGATTGTTGACGTCTTACCCACAAATCAACAACAAATCGCCAATGCCTGGGCAGCCAGAATGATTGGTGTCTTCAACTTAATTGGATTCTGGTTGGGAACTATGAATCTTACACATTATTTCCCAAGTAGTACCCAGTTCAAAGTTCTGAGCGATCTGGTGTCACTCACAATGATATCTTTGACGTGTTTCAGCTGTTGGATTATTAAAGAAAGAGACCCTACTACTGACGTGACGTTGATTGAGCAGAGAAAAGCATACGATGAAAATCTGAAAAGGTTGAATATCGACCCCAATAATCCAAATCTCTATCTTCAGCTGAAGAACTTTTTCTTGCAAATATTCAACTCATTCAAATTGATACCCGATCAAGTGAAGTATGTCTGTTATACACAACTTTTTGCTTGGATCGGTTATTTTCCGCTATTGTTCTACACAACTTCATACGTTGGAGAGCTTTATTTGTTAGAAAAGGGATATCCGAATCCGTCCCTTATTCCAAAAGAAATAAAACAAAAATTACTAGATGAAAGTACAAGAGTCGGGACGTACGCCCTGTTGGCTAATTCGATAGTCACATTGATTATTGTGACAGTATTCCCCGTCTTGATTGATAAAGTGGAGTTTCGAAACAACTTCACTAATTTTAACCTAAGGAATTTGTGGATTGTGTCACATGCAATGTTCATCTTCTGCACATTTTTGACATTTTTCATTTCAAATTCAACACAAGCAATATTCCTATTTGGTTTTACTGGAATACCATGGGGTGCTGCTGTTTGGATTCCTTTCTCTTTAATCAGTGAAGAAATTAGTCGTATTAAAGATATCAAGGCAATTCAAATTTTTCATAGAGAAGTGGAAAGCTCGTCCGAAACTGAAGCAAATTATACAGAAACACCAATATCGAACAGCAAAGACATGATTTATTTTGACCCTTTGTTGATTGATCGCTATAACCTGGTTGAGTATGATTCGGGTATTCTATTGGCATTGCACAATGTTTTTGTGTCGGCGCCTCAGATGATTTCCTCTCTGGCCTCCTCAATTTTATTCACTCTTTTCCATAAGGCTGCAAATGACAATTCATATGATTCCTCTCTGGCTTGGGTGTTTCGGTTTGGTGGCCTGATGTGCTTTGGTGCCTTGTACCTTAGTAGAAAAATCAAAACTAATCAACAATTGTATGACAGCGATAAATTACTTGTTTCCAGTTCCCAATTATAATATATAATATACAATATACAGTTTATTTATACCTCAAGTGATTTTTTGCTATTCGTGTTACAGGCCTCTTCTTTGGGCTTATAATCAAACTTGATCTTGAACAGTCCACAAAGTTCTCTATACATTCTCAAAACTCCATCATCCGGTTCAAATCTTTTAGATTTTCTAAAATTTATTTCATCTCTATTCAGGAGTTTCGACTTTTCAGTTAACTGTTTTAAAACTTTCTTTTCGGATATCACTTTTTTCCAAATTTCTTCATTGTAATCTTTGTAATCTATATTCTTTTGAATTTCTTCAATTGGACAAAGTCTGAACCATTCTCTTAATACAGTAACTGCTCTAGCACGTAGCTCTATATCATCACAGTATGCATATACACTAGTGTATGCCCGTATTAGAAATGCATCCACTTTGACATGAATATTGTGCTGTGCATTATAAAAAATGGTTTCTGCTTTATCGACAATGTCATTGTAAGTAAAGGAGTCTGACACTTGGGCACTCGATAAAATTCTGAACATTTCAGTGTATGTTCTGATGTCTGGTTTGATTTTCATTTTACCTGTTCTCACCACTTTCAACGAATCCAATAGCTGTAGAGCCAAATCAGTTCTTTTTGCTTTACGCAACACTTTCAGCAACGAGTTGACATGAATAATAGAAATTTCCGGATTATTGTTCTGATGATCTTTTTGAAACGACTTGTAGAGCTGTTCAACTTTTCTTTGTGAGAGATCAGCCACTCCGAATTTTCTTGACACTGCATCTCCATACCCGGAAAACAATATGTTATAGAATCTACCTGGTACTTTGTATCCTCTCTTTTTTAAATCCATGAATAAATCAAATGAATCGTTCACTTGACCCTTCTTTAGCAGATACTGCAAAATTGTACCATATCCAAATAATCCCTGATGTCTGGCAATATAGGCTAATTGTTTTGCCTTGAATAATTCATCATTTTCTAAAAACCTTTCGATGTCTTTATTCACCAGCAACGAGTCTTGTACCTGGGCGCCGGATGTTCCTAGAACTTTGTAAATTAATCTCAAATTCTTTTGATTAAAAATGGTTTGAAGTTCTCTGGTGGTGAATTTAGTAGATGGCCCAATTTCCTCATTCTCTGAAAACTCTCTTTTCAATAGTTCGCCAAGTAGCTTTCTGGCTGAAGATTTTTGCACTGGACTATTGTTAAAGGCTTGTTTTCTGCGTAACGTTCTTGCGTCAACTACTTCCTCATTTATTGGTTTGACATTTTGATATACAACTCTGTCAATTTTAGTTTTAGTCCGCAGTGACATTAGTGTCTTTCCATTATGGAAATGTCGAATATGTGAAATCATTTATATTTGCACAATTATGTTATTGTAGATCGAACTTCTGCACCTCAAACTTCCTCCTAGTACTGCTGAAATTGTCGGCTTTGAAAAATTTGGGCTGAATGCGATTTGTTAGCTCGAATACTTTTTTCAGCTAATTTTGACTAGAACAAGCTTCGAGCATGTAATTCAGAAATTTGCGTAGCACAAAATTGACAAAAAATTAACTACTAGATAACAGATAAAAGATAACAATAAACAGTATAGATTCGAAAAAAGAAATCACTCCTCTAGAACTTCATCTAGGTTTGCATTTCTAGAAATTCTAGCGGACAATTGTGATTGAACAGCATGTAGTTGTTCAGGATGTGCGGCCTGCCATTCTCTTAGTTTATATGTTTGACCACTCAAATCCCAGTAAATTCCTCTGAGAGATGTGAAAATGCCGTATCTACCTTCCCATAATGGATAAATAATAACAATAAAGGCAGTGACAAAAATCCAAATAATACCAACGACAACCCATCCAGTGAAGAATTTTTTGGAGAAAATATAGCTGGAGCCATACATTGGCATTGGCCAGATAACTAAAAGAGCAATACTCATACTTAAACACAACCATCCAGCAAATTTAGAAGCTTTTCTGAGATGCTCCTCTTCTTCTCTGGCCTGTTGAGCAATTTTGGAGTCATGAGCTAAATCTTCAACAATTTCAGTAATGTTAGACTTGGCAGGAGCCAACTTCTCAGCATCATCATTGGATGCATTTGCAAGTTCAGCAATATCTTCAAAATCTTCATCAAGTTCAGGGCTATCATCAACTCTTTGAATCGTCTTTAAAATTTCCCAGTCAAAATTTTGGGAACCAAATGCAAAAGTCAGAAGTGGAACAAAAATAGCAGGAGATAACAAAGCAACAACATTACCGATCAGCATAGGGTCGTCCATGAATGTGTTATCGACGGTAATGGCACCATACATTGTATGCGTCGAGGCTAACCAAGACATAATGGCAACACCGGTACCTAGAATTGGAGATACAATAACTGCAACGGTATTTTGATGCTTGGAAATCAAGGTAAATGTAGATGGAATGACAGCAGCAGATATGATGATACCCATCAATTCATATAAGTATCCCATTGAAATACCAGCGTAGTATAGACCAGTTGCAAATCCAGACATTACCAGGGAAAAGATGATGACAGTCATATGCGAGGTAAAGATTAACTTCTTTCCTGACGCATTTGGATTGATGTAACCCTTATAAACATCATAAGTGGCAATAGAAGAAATGGCAATCAGTTCAGCAGACATCGCAGATGTAACAGCCATGAAAACCATGAAAAGGGTAGCAATGGCACCACCTTTTCCCATCAGTGCAACGGCAGCAGAAGGTAAAACCAACCCAGCAGACACTTGATCACTTGATAATCTATTTGGGTATGTAGGGAAGCTTGGATTGCCTTCCAATGCAAGACATGCTAGCCCCATGGTTGTAGCAGTCAACCAAGGAATAGCAAACCAGGCAATACCACCGGCGATATAACCAGGCAATGCGGCAGCAGGTGAGGATGCAATAGCTTTATTCCAATACCCATTATCAAGGAAAACAGTACCAAAGTTACCGACAATATTGATGACGAAGAAGATACCACCAGATCTTGAATGCATAGTCAAATATGAACCTTCGGCGTTTCCAGAAACAGGATGGTCGATACCGGCTTGTGTAATCAACTCCCACACTTTACCTGGAGACCCTAATAGGGGCGAAGTTGCAAAAGTGGTGAAAGCAAACGTCAAAATAATGACAACAATTGCAATGGTGTGGATGTAATCAGTCAAGAAAGTTGCCTTAATACCACCAAACAAAGTATAGATCATAACACCAACCGGGAAAAGAAAAATGGCAGCAACAGTATTCATTCCTGTCAAATCGGTAACTGCTGCAGAACCACCAGTTAACAACATAGCCGTCACTAAAACATTGGTAGCAAAGGCAAAAAAAATGAAAACTGCATGTGCAATGCTTCCGTATCTGGCTTTGATGATTTCCAGATAAGTGTGAGCAGCGGGAGCCTTTTGTTTGGCCTTGATAGCAATAAAAGCAAATAGAATGATTTGACAAGTGGCACCTGCGGCATAGAAAAAAGGTCCTGAAATTCCGTTTTTATATGCTTGAGTTGAAGATTGAAGCAATGTGGCTGCCCACGTCCAAGAACTGACCACGGCGGCTGAGATTAACCCTGTTTTCACCGATCTACCGGCCGTCGAGAATTCTTCTGAGGTGATCACCTCCTTCTGGTACCGACGAAGAACAAAAGTGGTCAGAATCATACCAACCGAAAAAACCATACCTAAACCGACAATGATGGCATAACCTGCCCCTTGCGGGAGAGGAATGTTAATATCTGACATTTTTGCTTTGTTGTTGTGCTTGTGTGACAGAACTTCAACCTCAAACCTCAATGCCAACCAATTGCTTTATATATCCTTCAAATAAATTAGCAGCAAAAGTGAAGCAACAAAAAAAAATTTTCTCTGGTCTGATAATGGCCCGTTCAATCACGTCTAATCAGTCTCAATGACAAACTAGAACCATCATTACTAAAAGTTTGACACCTCCAGCACCTTATTTTTCGCTGCAACTAACATAATCGGACTGATAAGACCTTGGCGCGTGCAATCGATGACTTCTGTTTCGGCTTCAGGCTCGGGCCGAATATTAAAATGGGCGTTGGGCGCTTATCAATGCCAGAAATACCTATTTGAGCGAAAAACGTCAGAAGCAATACAAACCTCGGCCCGACTTTTTTTGTTAGTTTGTGCCTACAATAGGCACAAGCTTTCTTCTGGCGCGGCGTCTACGGAGAGGCGTAGCTAAATGCGGAAACTGCGACAATCCTATTACTCATGTAAACATTAAAAAAAATAGTTTTTTTAGGCACAGAAAACACTGTGTTTTTTTCTAGTGGAAAAGGCCGAGAAATGTTTTTTTAGGTATGATGACAATAAGGACAAAAAAGGGTTTGCTATCACTATTAGATACCCCTTGCTACCAGTTTGTTGCACGCCATGGCACGAGTGATTCTGTGCTTTGATGGCACTGATAATACGTATGGTACGCGTAATCCTTCTAATATTTTGAAATTGTATAAGATGCTAGAAAAGGATTCTGCAAACCAACATTGTTTCTATCAGCGTGAGTTTTTTTTTTTAACTTTAGTTTTGTTTTCTGTATTGGAATACGTATACTAACAAAATGTTTGTATTTAACATTGTGTTTTTGAATTGTGAAGCAGGGGTTGGAATTGATATTGACTTGTCTGCAAAATCGTTCCGTAACTCTTCCTTTTTTTTCAGAAATTCTGTAGATTCGGCAATTGCATACTCGATTGATTACCATGTGATTCAAGCATATAGATATCTCACCAAAGTTTACACAGCAGGGGATAAAATATACCTATTTGGTTTCAGCAGAGGATCTTTTGTAGCAAGGATTTTGGCGGGAATGATTGAAAAAATTGGGTTGTTGGACAATGGGCTTGAGTCAATGGTAAAAACCGCATGGGAAATTTATAAAAACTGGGAGCAACAAGGTCAATCAAACGACACAAAAAAACCTTATGAATGTGAATACTCAATAAAAAATTTTAAGCAAACATTTTGTAGGTATAATGTTGTGATTGAATATATGGGATTGTTTGATTCAATCAATTCGTGCGGTTTGATTTTGGACAGATTATTTCCCTATACATCCAACACATCCAATGTAAAGCATGTCAGACATGCAGTAAGCATTCATGAAAGAAGGTCAAAATTTAAGCAAAATTTGTTCATTCCACACTCTTATTTCCCCAGTTTTTTGGATTCAAACTCGTCTTGTGAAACTTCAATCGATGTATCGTTGATATCACAATCAATCAATGAATCTAAACGCTCCCAGAAATGTTCACGTGATTTGATTGAAGTTTGGTTCCCTGGTGACCACTCCGATATTGGAGGCAATTGGCCTTATGATGACAATGGTAACAGCATTTCAAATTTACCGTTTAGATGGATACTTTCTTTTGCCATCAAATTTGGAGTTTTGTTCAAAAAAGGTTCACTAATTGAATTCAACGATAAATTTAGCTCCTTAAATGCAGCATTGAGCTATCAACATGACTGTTTGTCCTTCAAGGGTTACAAATATCCCTTTTATGTCAGTCCATACTGCCTTCCTTATAAAGAGCCCGAAAATAACTCCAATGAAGAACTCAGAACCAGTCACCAACTGGAAAATCTACCTGTGGAGACACTTGATCTTGAGATGGGATTTCCGGTCAGCGTTTCGGGAATGTCTCCAAATTCACACTCCATGTTCAGTCCATTATTTCCAAACTTTTCAAAGTATGTTGACAATTTAGAAAATGGACCATTGAGTAGATCTGATACATTTAAAGGGCACGGTGATGAAAAGGTTATCACCACTTTATTGTGGTGGATTTTGGAGATTTTCCCTATTGGGTATAGAATTGAAAACTCTAAAGGTCGGTGGAGACCTATATATTGGCCAAACTTTGGAGACTCCAGAAATATTCCTTCAAACGCCAAAATTCATTGGTCAGTCCTTTGGAGAATGAAATTTGTAAAAGACTTCACTTATTCCAATTTGCCTAGTAGCTTCAAAGTATTAGAAAAAATTATAGAAAAGGACGAAGAATTGGAAAAGTATCGATATGGGTCCACCAACAATAGTGTGTCAAATGATGGTCTAGCTGATACTATGATTCTGTTGAAGATTGAGGACTTGATTGACTTGAAATTAGGCTTGATTAGTTTTGATTTAGAAAAGTTATTACATGTTTTGGCTGAGAAAAAAGTATTCAGAATTGACATCAACTGGAATAATCCGCCAAACGAATTGATTGAGTTGATTTGATTTGATCCATTTCACCATTTGCTATTGCTTCCTATGCTGATAAGTTACAAAAGTTGAGACTTTGTGATTTTTCGCATTCAAGTCATTGAACTGGACGTTTTCTATACTGTTTTTTTCGTGCTTGTAATCCAAATCCTTCAAGTTTGTTTCCATATCCCCCCAGGATGTTGGAGGAACAAAATCCTGGGTTGTATTGACTATAATTTTGAAAGTGTGTTGGGTTTCCAACTGCGGCAATATAACAATCGATGCTGAAATTTGTCTTATAATTGATTGGATTTCTGTTTGTATCTGCTGTAATGAAATAGCATCACTCCCGGCACTCAATTCAGTGTTGGAGCCCACATTTTCTTCCTTCGTTGCGTTTACAAAAAATGTCCATTTCTCAGATATTTGATTGGAAGACGATTCCACCAACAACAGTGTGATACAATCGATTTTATCTTCCAAGATCCACCTATGCAAATGTTTGATGATTTCTCTTATATATTTTACAATTGCTTCGTCCGAAGAAAACACCAAATTTAAACTAAATTTACGAATGATTTTGAACTTTTCTTTTCCGTACACTTTTCTTTGAAACAAAATATTGTGAATGCAAATTTCCAAATATTCTGCAATGATTCGGCTTGTTCCACTGAGATTGAGCGATGCCGATTCCATATTAACGCTACTTGGCCACCCTTTCAATGCTTCCAGTTATTCAAAAGGAAATTTCAATGTTTTGTCTTTGATTCTCGCTCCTACTTATGGTGGGGGTGGCTTCCTGCGTGCAAGTCCGCGCATCACGCTAGGCTTCACCGATGAGAAGATCTGAATGGCAGTGTTTCTTTGGGAAAAAAGAAGTCTATTGCTAGCCAGTGATGTCGTTCTTGCAAGGAAATAGTCAGTTGAAATCTTTTCAAAGTGACGTAGGTATAAATTTTTCTAAAAAAATAGATGGAATGCAGATACTAACAAAATTCTCTAATCTAGCATGGTACTAATAAAAGTAAGGTGATGAGTGAAGATGAAATAGCCGCTAAGATATTAGAAGACAAGCCCAAAATTGAACAATATGTCAAATTAAGTAATCGAGTATTGAAGGGTAATAAAGAAAAAATATACACGGAAGAATATTGGGAGATGGTTAGTGTGTTACTGGAGCGGAACCTTGAGTTGTACACGGCGTGGAATTATAGGAAAGAGTTGTTGAAACATCTAAAATGCAAAAATTTGAACGACCAAGAAAAACACAACGTATTTGCCAAGGAACTGATGTTTGTTTTGGATAAATTGAAAAGGCACCCTAAGTCATATTGGATATGGAACCATCGGATCTGGGTACTGAAGGAGGACAAACTCAGTGATTGGAATCAGGAAATGAAGTTGGTGGAAAAGTTTTTACTAGTAGATTCAAGAAATTACCATGTTTGGTCCTATCGTAGGTTTATAGTTGAATGCATGAAGAAGGAAAAAAACGCCAACGTATCGTTGATTGATTTCCAGGAATTCAAATTCACCAGGTCAATGATAAATAAAGATATCTCCAACTATTCAGCATGGCATAATAGGTCCAAATTGATTGAAAATCTCTTCAGGAGCTGTCCTACGGTAGAAGACTCCGGGATAGATAAAGAGGATACAGAATATTTGAACATATTCCAAAGTAAGAATAAACTCAAATTTTTACAAAAAGAACTGGAGATTTTCAAGGTAGCCATATACACAGATGCAGATGATTCGTCCATATGGTTTTATATGAAATGGCTTATTGGTGAGTATTTCATAGATGACATTGATCCTGAAGAAATGAAGCAGGTGATTTCCAAACTGATGGAGGAAATTAGTGAATTGAACGAATTGGAGGTGGATGATAATGGCACTGACAACAAATGGTGTCTTATCAGTATATTATATATTACAAAACAATTCTACAAAATAATAAGCAAACAGGGAGAAGAATGTAACTTTGAGGTAGATTTTAATGACATTGTTGAAAAACTTATTGCAATCGATCCAATGAAGAAACAAAGATATCTTGAATTAAAGATGGACGATACTTAATTCAAGGCTGATTTTGCGTAGTGGGAGACTTCATTCAGATAGGTTGCTTCGTTATACAAAAACCGCATGGCCCCTACTTTGGAAATTTCGGTATCTCTTGGAGTAAAGAACATATCATTCGGTATCATATTTGGAGTTTGCTTAATGGATTTATTCACCTCTATTTTTATATTTATCAATGTGTCAATAAATTTTTTCATGTCGTATGGGATGTTAAGTTCTTTGAAAGCGGCTTCAAGATATGACTTGCCATTGGCGATATTGTCAATGTAATATTCCAGCAGCTGGTTGGCTCCAATGTTCAAAAACGAGGATTCTGTATTTGGGAGCAGATTTTTGAGGTTGAAATCTTCAGTGTCTATTTGCAAACCATTGAGAATCAATTTGCTAGTGTATATAGACACACAAGCCATGTAGTGTGCTGGGTATTGTAATATTAAGCGTGTGTAGTAGGTGTCATTGGTGATTGACCATTGAATATAAGTGTGGTGTGGAGAAAACTTGCAGGCTTTTGAGAACTTGATCAAATAGTCCTCTATAAGATAGTTCCTGAAATCAAAGGATTGAAATTCCAGTATTTTTCTTTCCAGGTTGACCACCACCTTTTTTATTTCTTCCACTGCATTAGATGGAAGGGGGTGTTGTGGATACTTGACTTGATGTGCAACTGCTATTATGTTGTTCAATTTTATGATGAAATCGTTTAGCTTCAAGGAGATGAAAAGACAAGCTATGGAAAGCTGAAAATTGATTGTTGATGATGCGTACTTTTTGAAATTTCCGTTGAAAAGATAAAACCTTTGGTACAAGTAGGAGAAGTTTTGCAAGATTTTCACAGGTAGTTTCAACCTGATAATCAGCTGTTTGATCAGGTTGAAACTATCCTGTTTTTGCGTGTTGTAAGTCCGAATATTTTCCAAAAGCTCCACATTTGACGCCACTGCACCCTGTATCTCATTCGGTGTCAAATATGGTTTGGAAAGTTGCACATACGTATCCATGCTGCTGCTGTTGTTGTTGTGTCCAAGACACCTAGCCTGGTCTTTCTACTGAGGGAAAGAATGAAAAATTCATTCCTTCCGGCCCATGTTCTAACGTCGCTGCATTTTGCAGCGCTGCGCTGACAAGAAACCTGGGAAAAAAGGTACGGCGTGCAGTAAATCTGTGGCTGCGCGCAGCAAAAGTACTGCGGAAGGTCTAGATAAGGTCTTGCTATCCGCTTGACTAATGCCATAATGATGATGTTTGATAGAAGCGTTTCTTTCTGCAGCAATCACAGTCTTATAATTTGTCCGAAAACAGCAAAAAAGACTATCTTAGGAGAAATGTCAATGTGGATTCAAAGGCTGTGGTAGCTTGTTTGTGGTAGGTTTTGAACGGCCCGCACTGAACCTGTAGTGCGTCTACGGCGCGGAAACTGTGGGAAGAAGAAAACAACGGTGGATTCTCAGAAAAAGCTCGAGCGCAAGTACTCTTTCCCCAGTAAAAGACTTTTGCTCGCCTTCTTCTCATCAATTCCCCCAGTAACTTCCCCAATGCGCGGCACGGCGGCGCGGCGAGGCAGTGCGGTGCGGTGCTGTGTGGAAAAGTTGTAGACATGAAAGCCGGATTCTATGAGGGCAAATGATGGAGACGTTTTTCAAACAACAGCAAAAGACCAACAAAACGCATAATGGGTCAAGACGCTTCGATCCCGGGTCAAGGAAAAAAGAAAGACAAGAAGAAGGACAAGCCAAAGTATGAGCCTCCGGCACAGACCAAGGCGTTTGGTAGAAAGAAGCGTGGAGCTGGGCAGAACAAAGACGCCAAACTGCCAAATGTGATGCCTAATACACGTTGTAAGTTGAAGATGCTCCGTCTGGAAAGAATCAAGGACCATCTTTTATTAGAAGAAGAGTTTGTGACAAATCAGGAGCTTTTGCAACCTACAGAACAGAGACAGGTGGAGGAGAGAGAAAAGGTGGACGAGGTCAGAGGGTCTCCAATGAGCATTGGAACGTTGGAGGAAATCATCGACGACGACCATGCCATTGTCAGTAGTAGCAGTGGACCGGAATACTATGTTTCCATTCTTTCCTTTGTGGACAAAACCATGTTGGAACCGGGATGTTCCGTTTTGCTGCATCATAAGACGGTGTCGATTGTCGGTGTGTTAGCTGAGGACCCCGACACTTCGGTCAATGCCATGAAAATGGACCATGCACCAAGTGAGAGTTATTCAGATGTTGGTGGTTTGGAGTCCCAGATTAGGGAAATCAAAGAAGCTGTGGAATTGCCGTTGACGCATCCAGAATTGTATGAAGAAATGGGAATCAAACCACCTAAGGGTGTCATTCTTTACGGTCCTCCAGGTACTGGTAAAACATTACTTGCGAAGGCTGTTGCATCACAAACAAATGCCACTTTCCTACGTATTGTGGGGTCTGAGCTCATCCAAAAGTATCTTGGAGATGGGCCAAGATTGGTGCGTCAATTGTTCAAAACAGCTGGGGAAAACGCCCCTTCGATTGTGTTCATTGATGAGATTGATGCCGTCGGTTCCAAGCGTTATGAATCCACAAGCGGTGGTGAAAGAGAAGTGCAGAGAACCATGCTTGAGCTACTTAATCAATTGGACGGTTTTGATGACAGAGGTGATGTCAAGGTGATAATGGCAACCAATAAAATTGAATCTCTTGATCCGGCCTTAATCAGACCTGGTCGTATTGACCGGAAGATTCTATTTGAAGCTCCTGACGCTGCCACAAGACGTAAAATCCTTGGTTTACACACTGCTAAAATGAGAGTAGCTGACGATATCGACTGGGATGCCCTTATTGCCGGTACCACTGCTGGTGAACTTTCCGGTGCCGATATTAAAGCCCTTTGTACTGAGGCCGGTTTGCTTGCTCTTAGAGAGAGACGGATGGTGGTGAGCAAAGCAGACTTCGAAAGCGCTCGTGAAAGAGTGGTCAGAAACAAGAACAAGTTGGAAGAAAACATAGAGGGTTTGTATTCCTAATGTTTATATACTTTGTAGTGAGTGTATCAATAATGAAACAGTAAATAGGCTTGGATTTCCAGAATCTCGAATATTTTGCTATCAATTTTATTGGAGGAGAGTAACTATATATATGCTTGCATTCAAGCAAGTGTTGTAGTCCACATCTGACACAAACAGAACATAAATGGTGGTAAAGAATCGCCATCATTGATTTATCCGCCTTCAATATCACATCTCACATCGGTTTTTACAACAGTGTCAGATGCAGCGCTGAAACCAAGAACAAGTTGGGGAGCATGTTTTTCACTACGCGGTAAAGAAATTCACTTCACCACAATCCATAAAGGGTGCAATTTTACTCTTTCTGTTGCACACAAACAGACAACAATGGATCCTTGCAGCGGTTTGTCATACACGGTGGGTGTAGGAGAGCATCGTAACGGGCGGTATAGGCGACATATGGAGGATGTTCACACGTATGTGGCAAACTTCTGTAACCGTCTTGATTGGGGCTATTTTGCAGTATTCGATGGCCATGCGGGAAAGGCGACGTCAACGTGGCTAGGGTCGAATTTGCACCAGAGATTGTTTGAACAGATGCAAAAAGATCCCAGAGGGGACTTGAGAGATACCTTCAACGCCACATTTGTGGACTGTGATAAGGAATTGGCCGAAATGGATGAAATCAAGTCCAGCGGGTCAACAGCCGCTGTAGCGGTGATTCGGTGGGAAATTGAAGACGGCGAGGACGGAGAAGAGGTGGGTGAAATAGACAACAAGAACAGCCCTGAAGTGGCTGGTGATAATAAACCTTTTGACTTTGTTCCAACCGCCCAGCACAAGAGAATCTTGTACACCGCCAACGTGGGTGATTCTCGTATTGTATTGAACCACAATGGGAAATCATTGAGACTATCTTATGACCACAAGCCTCAGGATAAGTATGAAACAAGAAGAATCCTAAAAGCAGGTGGGGTTTTGCTAAATAACCGTGTGAACGGAGTGTTGTCAGTTTCCAGATCCTTTGGTGACAATTATTTGAAAAGCTATGTCATACCTCATCCATTCACCTCAATGTACGAGATAACTCCCTTGGATAAGTATTTTATTATTGCTTGTGATGGTTTGTGGGACGTTTGTGATGATCAGATGGCAATTGATATAATCAAAGATTACAAATGTCCAAAAGATGCTGCAAATAAATTGATTAGCTATGCAATTAAAAATGGATCAACCGATAATATTTCGGTGATGGTAGTTTTTTTGGACAATAGGGTTTTTGAGGGATCTAATATCTCAGCTCATAACCCCAATGCTACTTAAATTAGGGCATGCCCTAATTTAATGACCTTTGTGTAATCTTCTATTTTATCTTCACTTTATAATCACTTCAATCTCCAAAAAATGACGAGTCAGTGTTTCCATCTCTTGCCAAAAATTCACCTGAAAAATTTGAAATGTTGAAGTCGTGAGTGACTCTGAATGCTTGCTACGACAACTTCGAAAATCTCCAAATTGCACATTTTTCCAAACTTCATTCACTCTTATCCATTTTTTGAATAATCGTAGATTTTGAGTCTGGAAAACAATGACTTGGAAAAAATCATCTTGCTGGTTTGTGACGCCATTTCTGTTTGACAAACTTCTTTTGTCGAAGAAGGAAACATTGCTATTATTGTACTTGAAGGAAAACTTGCATGCATGCATGCTTGTTGTGTGTATATCATAAAAACTGTACCTTCTCTTTCCTTTAGCATTTTTGTATATAAATTGAATTTGTTGAAGTCCCTAAATAGACTTTCAAAGTAGTTTACATGATGTATGGGTCGATATCAGTTTTCATGAGTGGCCGAATACTTGATCTTGTTGAAAAGCTTGTCAAAAACATCTCCCGTTAAAAAATATAACCTAAATTGAAAAAAATTTAAAACTTTTTAAGTTTGTTTTTATTCTCACTCTTCCTTACTTTTAGCTGCTATAAATGCATTAATTTTTTGAGTAAATGCGCTTCTTTAGTTTATCATTATATTGTGCGAGTCAAATATTGTCTTGAACTAACAATGTTCCATCATAATGCTTTACATAGCATTTGTGTGGTAACAACCAGTAAAACCACATTTTATTGTTGTACAATAACAGCTCTTATGGCCAAGTTGGTAAGGCGCTACACTAGTAATGTAGCGATCCTCAGTTCGACTCTGAGTGAGAGCAGTTATTTTTTGCTTTTTTTTACTATTTTATAAAACGGTAACACCATTCAAATCAGCTGACTGAGGATAATGGCTATAACCCAATGTTAAGAACCTTGAAAAAGTAATTTATTCAGCTTAAGAACTTATGTGTATTAGTTGAACTTCAGCCCAATTGCTTCCATTGAAGATTTCTTATTGCATTTCTTTCCTTCCTAAAAGTTTTCTGGATGCTACACTGAGGTAACTGTCAAAATTGAATAGCTGGTGATGGTTGACGTTATATGAAAATACAACCAACTAAGGAGCAAAAACCTTTTTTTCTTCTCGACAAATCCTAAAAAGAGGCCAGAACAACCACTACTGAGAAGCTAACATCCAACGATTTGGGTTTAAACAGTAAAAAAGCAAAAAAAGAGAAAATAGAATGGAGATATATCTGGTTTGTTTATTGCACAAGGAGGCATTATTGAATCTGAGAAATCAATGTTTCAATTTTTTGAAAACCTGAGTCACTTGTTTTTTCTTTATTTTTCTTAGCTTGCTCATTGTTTCTTGGATGAGATTGAAGTTTGCGGATTTTTTTTGCCAAAATGTTTACAAAGCATGTTCATTTATTGAAGTTGAAATTTTCAGAATTTTTTAAACATCTAATTAGTTTATAGTTTATTGAGTTCCAAATTTACCATCCGTGTTTGTCAAAAGTTAAGCTGTCTCTTGCTTTACATATAAGCCGATATAATCACGCACCCTAAATGAAAATTATGTTCCCAACAATTTTAGGCTTCATGTTAAATACTAGCACTTTTTTTTTTGATATCTATCTTGTTGTTCCAAAACAATAATTGACAAACAACTACAGGATTATCTAAGACTATCTGTGCAAGACAACAGGATTGGTTAATTTCACTAAATATTATTCAGTTTATTTCCAACCCAAAACTATCACCTCCTTTGGGGACTTTTGCCTTTCAAAATAGACAAAGCTTTGATTCCATATTCACCTTTATCGATACACGTTGAGGTGTTTACTAAGAGCTGATCGTATACAATGCAAGATATAATCATTTAGTAACATCAGAAGGAACATTGGGTGCACCCTTGACAATTATATATATTTACAGCGGTGGTAGTTATCAAGGTTATTAAGGGAATATGCCTATAAAAGTAAATAAAATAAAATAAGCAAGTATTGGTACTTGGAACAATAATATACATTTATAGACACCGGGACCTGAAATACCTTCTTTCTATGTATTACATAATCATGCGATTTCTAAAAAACATAGACTTACTATATTTAAGACAAGCTTTACATATTATAGATTATCAAATCCTAAAATTCAAAATTTCAATATTTCACAAAGTAGACTACTAAACTCAAAAAAAAGCAATTTTGAAGTTACCTTTAATATCAAAAACTAAGTAGTTTTTTAAAAATCAATAACAGCTCTTATGGCCAAGTTGGTAAGGCGCTACACTAGTAATGTAGCGATCCTCAGTTCGACTCTGAGTGAGAGCAGTTATTTTTTTGATTTTTTTCAGTCTCAAAAATAAATCTCGCGAGCCAAAATTTCAAAAATTTATTTCCTTTAAAATTTTCTAGAATCTTCACAACTTTGCATAATCAAAGCTATCAGGTAAAGAAACAGCAAAGGAAAATGCCTAGAAAGAAGTCTGCTAATAGAAAAGCCAACGAACAATCTGCAAACCAAATAGACAACCATGGATCTGGCAAGAAAGTGACAAGTGAAATAAATAACGAAACAAATGAAAAAATTGAAGCAAGTTCAAGTGAAGAAGAAACGGATAGTGAAGTGGAAGAAGAAGATGATTACGGAGAATTGCTCACGGAAAATGTTGAAAATGAATTGAATGAAGTTTTAAAGGCTATTAAGAACAATGATTCGAAGATTTTTGACACCAATGTGAAGTTTTTCAAGGAGCCTGAGGAAGTCACAGTGGAAAAAAAATACAAGCCAATTTATCTCAAGGATTTTGAAAGACAAAATATTCTGGATGGTACAGTCGATGCAGATGAAGATGCGAAGGAGCCTACCGATAGAACATACGTGCAAATGCAAGAAGATGAAAAAAATAAGTTTATGAAAGCTGTAGAAGACCAAGAAAACAATAGTGATGGCAGTGATGATGACGATTTCCTTGTGAAAAAGGAAAAGCCAGTGCATGAAGAACAAGCTGATAGCAAAGCCAAAAAACTCACTGAACTTCCAGACCCAAAGAATGTGGGGGCAGAAAAGTTTCTGGAAGCATTTTTTGAAAACCAAGCATGGATTCCAAAGAAGGAAGAAAAAAGTATTGATTTGGAAGAAGATGATGAACAGTTTGACGATGCTGCTAATTCCCTAGAAAAAGCTTATAATTTTAGATACGAAGATCCAGAATCTAAGAATATCATGACTTACGCCAGAAATGTTGCTAGTGTCAGACGTGTGAAAATGAACGCTAAAAAGAGAAAGAGAATGGAAGAGAAGGAAGCCAAAGAAAAATTGAAACAAGAGCAAGAACATGAAGTTAAAAGACGTAAACAAAAGAAGCTCAATCTTGTTGTTGATAGAATCAAGGAAATCAAAGAGAGTGTTGGGGATGATATCAGCGATGAAAGAATTATTGAGGTTTTCGGTGATGCTTTGATGGAAGACGATTTTGATGACGAGCTTTTCACTAGTAAAATGGAAGAATTGTTCAACGACGAGTACTATGAAACAGGAGAAGATAACAAACCCAAAAAACCAACATGGGATGACGTGGAGGAAGAGATGGCCGCAGAAAAACAATCCGCAGAAGGAGAAGAGGCCGAAGGAGAGGAAGAGGACGGCGAAGATGATACAAAGAAAGGTAAATCTGGCAAGAAGGACAAGATCAAATCCAAGAAAGAAAAGCATGGTATCAAAGCTGCTGCCGAAAAGCTTGTGGACAAGATTTCCATCGAGCTTCGTGAAGAAATCATGCACGGAGGAGATCATGATTACAAGTACAGAGAAGTTTCCCCTGAAAGATTTGGCCTGACAAACACCGAAATTCTTCAAGCAGATGATGCTGCTCTTAACAGGTTTGTTGGTATGAAGAAACTTGCTGCTTACGTGCCCAAGGAAGAAGCTGCTAGACAAAGGGCCAAGTACGAGAACAAAAAGAGAATCAGACAATGGCGTAAGAAGACTTTTGGAGATTCCGAAGGTCTTGCTGACGACGTTCCAATCAAATTTCCTAAAAAATGATCTCCCAACATTGGAAGTATTTCAGTAGTTTGCGAGTAATAAATCCCTGCTTCTATAATGTGTGTAAATAAAAAGTACAACCATTTGCTTTACATTTTTTTTGCTTTTATCAATTGCATAACTGGCTGCTGATCAACGTGAGGTATTCATCAGCTAAGCGGAATGTAGACAGTGGATATTGGCTTATCAGGTATTTTACAATATACATTATATGATGTACAATCTGCTTGAAAGGCTAAGGAATCATTCTAGCCCTGTCTTGCCAAATATCGGTTTTTCTTCCATTAACATGAAGTTGAATCTTTTTTTTTCATCAAGATTTTTTGTTCTAACCTTTTAAAACCAATTGAGTCTCTTCGATGTAGCCCAGCTTTGTGTATCTTCTCTGCTTGTGTAATATTTCATCTTGCTACTCCAGGAACCACCTCGCGTCCGGTTCATGAATTTTTGTGATACTTGATGTTGATGCATCAGAATCTAAACAATATGCTCATAAGAGAAAAGGAGGGAAGACGTGTTAGGTAGCTAATATCGGATGAAGCTGAAAGCCGAAGTGTATGATGATGACGACGATGACGGTTTTGATGATCCTCTGTTTGGTTCTTTACGAGATCGGAAGGAGTTAATGGAAAGTTTGTCTCCCAGAAAAAAGGCCCGTACATCACCGCAAATACCCAAACCCAATATACACCAGTCGCCAGGAAGAGACGACATACTTATGCAGTTGAAAAGACACATGAAAGATCCTTTGGAAAAGGAGCTGGGATTTTCTATGAAAACGTCCCAGGAGCGTGGAGGGAAGTCAGAGAGTGATCTCCCATTGTCATTGAAAAGAGCAATAAAATCTGCCAAAGAACAAAAAGCCATTGCATCAATATTGGAGGAAGATATGTGTGATGCCCGGATGAGAGAAAATACTAAACTGTTTATTTCCAATTGGATCATGGAACACATTGACCACGGATTTCAAGCTTGTGAGATCAAAGGCGTCAAAGTCCATGCTAATTGGTTATCTTTGCTGAAAAGGTACATCAGAGATATCATTGGAAACGATGCTAGCCATTTGAATAATGATTACGTTAATAAACATATTCCTCGAAGATATTTGAGCTTTAAATCATTTACAAATATGGGATCGATGAAGAGTTCACGCTACAATCTAATATCGCATGCATTTTCAGAGCCAAGTGTTGAATCAATAATTTCATCAGTAGATGTAGCATACTTGGAGCTACTTTCACAACAGGGTAAAAACATAGAGTTGAAAAACGTCCATTCTTATCAGACCTATCTGTCAGATTTGGGCTTTGACACCTCTCTATTGAATACACGCAATCCGATAGAACTGAAATTTGATAACAAAGCCAATCTACCATCCTTGGGTAATGGGTTTCAAATATTCAAGTTTATTGTATTGAATGAGAATACAAACCTGTCTATACCCAAAGAAGAAATTATTAAAACTCTGCTATTTATGGCTGCAGATATTAATGTGGCCAACGATTTAAGAAGGTTCCAATATAGAAACCTGAGATATACAGGCAAGGAAATTGCATTATTGAAACTCGAAGAACTGGATGATTACACTACAGTTAACAGAGTTCTTTCGGAAAGATTTTCCAAGGTGCCCGATTTGTGGTTCAGCTTGATTAACTCTGTGCAAGTGGGTGACTTTAAATACCATTTGATGCTCAAGTTTATACTCGATAAAGAGCCCGAATTTGCCAACTCCACGGAGTTGCTAACATTATTGATCAATTATTTGCATCATATGGGTGATGCAAAGTTGACAATCGAGGAAGAAGGAAAACTGGAAACCCTATACATGAAGCTACAATTGACTAAAGATTTGTTTGGATACCATGCATCTGTGTTAGAAGCATGGAAGGAATCTGCAGATGAGAGAATCTCCATGTTCAGGAACAGCATCAATTCCCTGAAGAGTGGATTTTTTGTCCATCTAGAAAGATGCCATAATCCTTTGGTGCCAAAATGCAAAAGAGTGCTGGAGACGATGCTGGAAGGGATGAATGGTTCAGAACTGGCCGATTTTTTCACAGCGGCCAGATGAATACAGAGACACAGAGAGAGAGAGCTGTATAGTGTAAATATATATATTCATGAAATTCAAATTTGATACTTATTTAAATAGTTCGGGACAAACTTTTCGGACATCCAGGATGGATCTTACTAAATTGATGTCTGTTGCTGGATAGACATCCATGTCGGATGGGAGGTCCTCATCTAATTCCACATAATGGAGAACCTTTCCCCAGCCATATTTCTTGGCTGCTTTTACATTGATCTCGGAGTCGTCAATGAAATAAATGTTTTCCAAGGATGTACATCCGGAATCCTGCACAGCATATTCAAACGATTTTTCCATTGGTTTGCAAGTCAGCGGGAACTGGGCGTAATCGCAATAGGTCATTCCATCAAACAAGTCGCCCAAGCCTAGCAAATAAATCACTCTCAAAGCGTGTGTTTTATATGCGTTTGTAAACAGCCATAATCGGTCAATGACGCCTGATTTTTTCATATCGAGTAGCATGTTTCTCAACAACACATTGGGTTTGAGAATCTGGTCCAAAGGTAATGCATCGTCCACCACCTTGTTATACTCGATGGCATCCACTTTATTCAACCGCACCAAACCCTCAATAGCTAACCCATACTGCTCATAGTAATGTGTATGGAGATCATGTGCTTCTTGGGCATTCAATTTCAAGCTGTTCTTGAAGTATCTGAAGATGTAAAGTCTCATCAAATCGTGGATTTTCGACGACTTCCGATACAGGCAATTGTCAATGTCAAAGAAGAAGATCTTCGACCCTTTCGACATTGTCGGACCCTTTCCTGTATATTTCAACTGCACCTCCGGTAGATTCGACTCCAGATTGGCCTGTTGCCGTCTCAACTCTGCTGTCTCCAACGCGGCCAAATTCAACTGCGACGATTTAGAGCTCAAAAGCAACTGTTCCTGCTCCTTCAAGTCACTCGGATCCCATTTGCTTAGCGCTTCCACGTCTTGCTGTAACGTTTCCAGTTTTCCCATACTCACTTTTTCTCCCTGTCTCACATCTTCAATCATATATCAAACTGCTGTACACCGTTTCAATTTTCTATTGTGCCTTATCGCATCGCACATGCCACATGTCAACGGCCGCGCACTGGCCTGCCAGCGCGCGCGCGCAAGTCAGTGTTTATAAAAAGCACGCTTTTCCTTGTAGGGACAAACAAAAAGCTGAGTCTTATCATTTGACTTGCTCTTCTCTTTAAAGACGTTGTGTGCACAAGGTACTGTTGTAGAGGAGCAATGAAGGGTCTCTTGGTGACCACTACAGTTGTCAATGCGGTGGCGTTGGCTGTGCTCATTTTAGCGTCGATAAGTGCTCCGGTGGTGGAAAAGCTGTATTTGGGCAGCTCTTCAGGGATCGATTATGGTGTTTGGGGCTATTGCTCGCATACGCAAGGGTGTTCGAGCGTGTCATTGCACAGCAAGTTTTCAGAAACGCTGGATTCAAAGTTGTTATCGGCATCTGCAGTCGACAAAATAGCACCATATCTCATTGTGGCCCCCATTGCAGGTGGATTGACGCTGATATCGGTGGCGTTGACGGTGGTATCCATTCTAAACCAGTCAAAACGCCACAGCTCCACGATCCATTGGATAGCCGCCATTGTTGTGGCTATTTTAGCGTTTTTGACCACATCATTCATCTGTGTCGTAGTGTTTCTTATCTTCTATCCCCATGTCTCATGGCTCACATGGCTCTTGATCCCAGCGTCAGTCTTCAATTTTGCATCTGTCATTTTGATTGCAATCTCTTACAAAATATTACCCTCTCCAGATGAACTTTTGGAAGATGAATATGAATATGATGACGATGACAACAACTATCAAGATAAAACGTTGACGTCTGCATTCGACAATACAAACGATTACCATTCGAGATTAGACTTGGAATTGCCTCCAATTCAGCATAAATCTACCTTTATGAGCTCTGTTTATTCGTCAACTTCTTCCAACAACAAAGAAAAATCCATGGTCTCCGTGGTGCAGGCCGAAAAAGTCTCAACCGACTCGAATTCTTACCCCTTTTCGAACAGTAAGCTCAATCATGATGCCAACTCTAGCTCCAACATCAACACCAACTCTAACACAGAGTTGCTGAAGGTCCCCAATGTTTCCAATCCATATGTCAATCTTGAAGACTCTGCTAACGATATGAAATCCTCCATTTATGATGACAGACTTTCTGATAATGGAGCCATGTCAGCCAATAGCTCAACGTCGAATTTCACTAGCATTTCTCAGCGACCAATTAATCCCAGATACTACGCCGGTGCTCCAACCAAACCGAAGTTACCTTTAAATAACTCGAACCAATATCCAAACGTAAGCTATCAAATGGGAAGTCACCAACCAGCTGATAACCAGCAACGCCAAATCAACCACTTTCAATCGCAGTTGGCCTCAATCCCTGTTCAAACTAAAAGCCATTATATGAACAAACCAAAGCCCTATATGGTGATGAATCAACATCCAAATCAAAACAGCCCCAACAATTTTGGCGGTCAAGGTCAAATGAAGATGGGCATGAACACGGGAATCCACCCCCAACGCTATAACAATCAATTTAGCTCATCGAATCCATATGCCCCACCGAATCTCAATCCTAGATTCAATGGCTCAAATGGCCCAAATCCCAATGGCTTCACTCCCATGAGATACAGAGCAAAGAACAGTAATAGACCTTTTTTGCCTAATCCAGCAATGAGCAATGATGGCCCTTATTCCGGTTTCAGATGACCCAAACCAGCAGATTTCAAACTACATAAAGTACATTTTTCTTCTCTTTTTTCTTTTTTCTTCTCTCTCTTTCTCTCTCTTTCTCTCTCTTTTTTTTTGTTTTAGATTTCCAGCTTTTTTGTTTTTGAGTTGCAGCTTTATCTTTTGTTCTTTTGTGCATACATCTAAGTTTTATGCTTTTACAATCTCACTTGATTTTCTTCAATTTTTTTCAAGCTTTCTTTCCCAGTATTGCATCTTTGATTATAACTACAGATCTATATTTATTTATTTACTATCGAGTATGTATTGCTTATCTACCATTTCTACACAAAAGATGTTTGTCTTCGCAGCGTGGTTATATCAAAAGAAGATGGTCCATACCTGAAATAGGAGCAATAGTCACATCATTTTCTGGCGTTGCAGCATTCTCCAGTGACGGTTCACTAATTTTAGTTTCAAGCAGTGGTCTAGAATCATCAGCATTAGTAACATCATCCTCATTAATGGCCACATCTTGGGTATTGGAGTTTCCGTTGGAATCAACATCTGTTGACTGCGTGTCTGTATCATTGTGGATATAATGATTCACCTTTCTAGGCTTGACCATCAGGATCATCAGCAACAAGAAAATGAGGAGAACTAAAAATAACACGAGTTTACACTTTCTAGTCTTTTTCTGATAGGATTCAGCCTTTTTAAATTGTTTGGAAGCACCAGACACGTTATCAACAGTCTGATGAATATTGTATTCAATATTGTCCAGTATAGTCCCTTGGTCCATGACTAAATTCTCCAATTCTTTGAAGATTATACTTATTTCGATGATATTTTGGGAGATTTTGTAAATTTCTCTCTCTCTTTCCAATAGATATTGTTGGTCATCCTGTAACATTGAGGAGTTTTGTTGTATCTGAAGTTGTTGCGATTGAATTTGTTTACTGCTTTCCACCATTGCATTTCGAGAATATGTTTCGACATCCTGGGCATTATTGGCTGTAGTTCCATCAAACTGATCAGCTTCCTCATCTTTCTTTAAATACCTTATATATTTGCCTTGCATTTCTCTAAAGTCCCCACTCAGCTCCTGGGAAGTTAAAGCAAACTTCTTTTTTAGATTCGTCACCAATATTCTCAAACCTTTCACACCCGTGTTTTTATCCTGGTATGTTGATTGCAAGTTACTTTGTTGTGTCTCTTCGTACTCGATATTCTGGAACAACTGGTCCAAACTCTCCAATTCACTGATAACTTTATATATCATACGGATTTCACCTGTAATGCGATTACTCAATTCGTTGACGGAATCCATTTCTTTCTGCACAAGTGAATCATCGAATTGTGGCAAAAGAACATCATTGTATTTCCTATTTAACTGCTTCATGTTTTCCCGGATCTGTTTAGTCAATTTATTACCCTTATTTTCAATATCTTGGATGAGATGTGCATAATCAACGTCCTCTACAAATTCTCCCATTTCAATTCCACTTTCTCCGCCATGATTTTGATGTTTTTTTCTTTGAAATTCAGATTGTCGTTGTTGATGGTTCCCTAACAACCCCTGTTCCTCTTCAGATACCTCTTTGAACCTTTTTTTGGCAACATTTTGGTGTGGAAAAGTGCGTCTGTAAGCAAGAAAAAGTTTTGTACGGTCTCTAATCATATCCAATGAGTTAGATTGTCCAGCTTGGCTTAATTGTGACGAATATAACAAGCCCGACAACCGAGAATTTATCTGCTAATCAGTCGGTCAAGCTATTTGAAAACATAGATCTTCGCTGCTTGAAGAAAGAAAATAGCCATTTTAGCTGGAATTGGTGGTACCTTGATAATACACTCCAGGACTCATTAAAATGTATCTCTCCATAGCTTCTCTGAACCGGGTTTTATATTGTTTAGGAGTAATAACAGTGGGCTCGAGACCTGCACCAGTATTACCCACAAGGCCCCGCTCCTTGACCCAGCTCTCAAGCTTTTTGTCCCATGTAAAGGTGCGGATGCAATCGATGATTCCGACCACTAGTTCATTCTTAGAGTGATCAATTCCAACCATTAGAGAGTAATCCATAACGTTCATTTTTTCTAGAAATAGAGTGTCGTTCCATAGAGAAGAACGTAGCAACTTCTTATCGTTTTCTTTGACAAAAAGCGGAGATTCGTATATGTATTCCACCATGTTTTCATCAAGTAAAACTTCGTTCTCTTTACCCGTCTGCTTAACATGCCTATTCCGCATAGATCCTTTCAAATCAAAAATACGATCAACTTTCCTGTCGTAGAATAAATTCTCCATAATCAATATATCCATGGTATACGAGCGAGAGCCAGGAAGAGTGTTTTTCACCTGGATCTGATAGATACCAAATATTTTCACCATGACACTTGGTAAACTTCTGAATAGAACATGCTGGAAGTATTCAAAGTATGTTGAGCCAAAATTTATAAAGGCTTCTAGCTCAGTCTTCGATAGTTCTTTGATTATAAATCTTTGGTCCAAAGTCTTCAAAAATGCACTGCCACTCTTCCCTCCTGACGAGTCCCATTTGATGCACCTAGAAAGACTTTCAATAAACTGTTTATTGACATCACATTTGCGACGCAAAGCATCAAATTGTTGTGCAAAAAATAATCGACATGTAATTGTCGAATATCCATCTTCAAATTGATATTTGAGATGGAATCCTTTTCTCATTAAAATATCTTCCAATTCGATGTCCTCTTTCTCTTCATCATTCAGTTTCAAACGTTCATCATCTAGTTTATCGACCGGTACCAAATCATCCTCATTTCTACTTTGATCGATTCCAGAATATCCAGTGTCACTATGTTCATTTTTATCAGCATGACTGTCAACTACTTCATCCACACCGCCACTGCTTTCATTCTTCTTACCTAAAATATCATTCAAATTACTCGAATCATTCACTTTTGTCCCATACAATTTTATTTCATAATCTTCTGTACTCAAGCAAAATGCAATTATAGAACTTGGTTCATCTTCTCTGATGATAACATTGGAATCAACAAAAATGTGTTCAGTGGAATTTAATGGATATGATAGTGGCTCCCATAAAGTGGCTGATCTATCGGCCCAATAATGGGTCAATGTTTTAAGTAATGAAACCTTTTCTTGTTGTACTTCATTCCTCTCAGAATCCAAATCGTTATCTTTGTTGTCTTTACCAATATTTCTTTCATCACTTGTTTGATTGCCGGCATTAGATCCAACTTTTGCATCAATTTTTTCTACACTTTGATTAGGATGCGTGACTACTGAATCATTTAAATTGCTACTATTATGCATTTCTTCTGTCGTACCTTTATAAATTTCAATTTTCGGTTTAATTAGGTTGACTTTAGGTGTATATTTATTTGATTTTTCCAATTTCAGTTTCTCCAATTCTCTTTGATTGAAATATTCTTGAGTATCAAAAAACTTTGTTAACTTCTTAACTTTACCCTTATCCAGTTCACCATTGATATCTGTGGCATGTGGAATCCACAATAATTCATCATGATCATTTTTTTGGTTTAACTCATCGATTTTATTCAAAATAAATTGGCTTTTTTGTTTTTGTGGACTTGGTAATACTTCTGGCTTAGAATCTGATATCTCTTTTAAACTTTCTTCATCATTCTTCCGAATTTGCTCCATTTTTTTTGCATCGTCACTCTCTGGTGTTTCCTCGTCTTCAGAATCATGATCATCATCTTCATCATCATCCTTAGATGCTAAACTTTTAAAGAGTTTGTCTATTTGAAATGCTGTGATTTTTTTGATATCTTTTTCACTAGGCAAGTAGGTTTTAGCAAAATTTTGAAATTCCAAGTTCCAATGACTTGATAACTCTTGCACCTCCCTTACAATTAAATTCAATTCTAAATGTTCATTAACTTTAGAATTCTCATAAATTTCATTTGTCAATGATTCAATTTCATGTCGATGTTTGTTTAGCAGAGTTTTTAATTCATTTAGTTTGTCATTTCCAAGCTCAATCATTTCGTGGTCTAAATTGGTACCATTTAGTTTAATTCTTATCAATCTCCTATTAACAGAATCAAAAAAGTTGGAGCATTTCAGTTTAATGTCTGCAAAAGAGTCCAGTTTAATCTTATAATCATAGACGGGGTTCCAATGAATTTTCATTTGTGGAATCATCAATTGCAAATTATCCACATGACTATATTCCAATCTAACTTGATACGATTGGAATTTAAAAAAGTGAATATAGTCTTTAAAGTAATCAAAGTTAGCATCATGGACCGAACAGCTACAACTTGAGTCACTGTTATTCAGAACTTTGAAGTCGAAATCCGTATTAAACCAAAAAATGAGCTCTAAAAACTTCCCAAAGGAATACTTATAAGATTTATCACTTAAAGGTAGAATCGTTGTAGAAATCATACATTTTTTGCAAGTACTCCAGGTCATGATGTTATTATTATTGTTCAAATTGGAAAATGATTTTAAAACTTGAGGCTCAACAACAATGTCAATTTTACCTTCATTATGAACATATGATCTATAATGATCTTTAAAAGGTAAGTCACAGTTATGTGTACACTTTGTATTGGCTTCAATGCAAATATATTCAATAAATTGACCTAAACTAAAGTCATTATCGGAATAAAAATCTATTAATTGGAAATCCGGCCCAATACAGGGAGTAGAGTTTTTTCTTGAAATCATACTATATAGAACAACGATATTTTGATTGAAACTAGGATCAAAATAAAGCAATTCCCTTGACCTCCAAAATTGTTCCCATTTTCTTAAGTAATAACTGTTTTCATTGTTTAGTTCATGATCTCTATACTCCACGATTGAAGCAACTAGTTTATCTAGTTCAAATTCACTTGTAAATTCTAGTGGACCTGTGCTAAAATTTTGAGTTGAGTAATCCATTTTCTGACTGAATGTTACTAGGCCATTATAATGTTCAAAAGCCCTTTGATTTTCAATCAGTTTTTTCCTGTTCCATTCCAGCTGTTTCAATATCAAGGGATTATCAAACTTAATCCATGGAGAGATGCTAATCAGTCTATTTTCAATCAGAGAAGTAAAGTTTTCATGAGTTTTGACTATGGTTAGAGGTAACGGAGTGAAGTCTTTAGGGAAGTGAATCTGATGTTTATCCTCAATGATTTTAAGACATTGATCTCTAAGAAATGACGATTCTAGTCTAATATTGACAAACGCATAGATTAAAATCATAACACAGCTTTTGACCTTGTGTAGCAAATCTTCATTATTGTTGGCGGAATTTGATCTCAATATGATAGTCAAACTCAATTTATTCAAACAACCTTCAAAAACAAAATAAGATTTAACGATATTCTGAGATATTTTATAGCTGATGGCTTTAAAACTTTCAGATGTACCAAGGTAAGGCTTAGTTGCTAACATATCAATGGAGGTGATGATGGAGGAGTCTGTTAGTTTAGATAGCTTAATTAAATTCTCGGATTTACAGTTAGGAGCAGCAGATATATTTGATTCAGAAAATAGTTTTAGTGCTAAGCCATTAATTGAATTAGATGAAATTATTAAATTTGGTTTCAAGTTGATGATTCTATCAACTAATTTTTTGATAAATTGATCTTGTTGAGCTATAACGGAATCTAGACTCTGTATATGGTTGAAATCTTGATCATACTCTATTGGAAAGGTGATGAGCATGATCCTCGGGTTATCAATCTGGGTTGGCATGGTTTTCAAGCTCAATTTTGCAGAAAACATCAGTCCATCTATTGTTTTTGTGTATTTTAGTGGGGCACCTGGAATCTTTTTGATTTTGATCATGTTTGTGAAGTTATAAGTGGAAGATAAGTCTTTCAAGTCAATGTCTAAAAAGTTTATCTTTTGCAAACATTTTAGAATAATTTCACACCATGGATCTATATCTTCTACTTGTTTGTCAATCAATAGTTCTTTAAGAAGCGAATAAGCATAGTTTTCTCCGATAGTTTGAAAATCGTCAGTGAACTTGATTTCTTGCTGAGGAACCATGTTTGAAACCGATTTTGTTCTCGAATGATTATGTGGATTAGTCACTTTTCTGTGTTTCAGTCTTCCGCTGAAATTTCTTCTGGTTATTTTAGGATTCAGCAAATAAGGGGTATGTTTTTTATTTGAGAATTTAGACAAAGGAACATGATGCGAGTTTGGCCAATTAAACTCATGATTATTCATGAAGGATATTTCTGTATTTGTTTCAGGAGGGAAATTTGTATTTGAATTGGTGCAATTTTCACGATTGACAACTTCCTTGTCATGTAAAAATTGTGGGTTGTTACGTGTTGGTATTTCCACAGACTTTCCGTTTCTAGTTGTTGCTATTGCCATCATGGGAGTCAGTTCATTTGAGATTGGAGATAGCAAGTGTGAATGAGCGTCTGTGACGTTATTCAACTCTGCTTCTGCTTCTGTATCCGTATCAGTTGCATCATCATCTGAAGAGTTATAATCTCTGGCATCATATTTGGTAGCAAGATTGTTACATAATAAGCAGACCCTTATTTTGCCATTGTGCATGAATTTTTCACCGCTGATGAAAGTTGTACAATTTGAACAGAAGATTTTCCCGCAAATTCGGCAATGATGTTTACGTACAAAAGTGGAGAATTTTCTATCACATGCTCTACACTTTTTTGCAGAGGCGTCGTCAAGCCAATAGTCTCTTCCCAATTGTGTTTGATTTTCGTTGGGAGATACGTTATTCACCTGGTTTTGCCACGAAAAAAGGGACAATTTATCTGACGTCAAGCCATCATGAAAAGATACGTTGTCATCTCTGGAAACCACCATTTCTGACACTGCAGACGAAGGTCTTGCAAACCTCACCAATGCGGACGGCAGCATGGTTGTGTGAAAGGTGTGTGCAAGAATAAAAAGATAAGTATAATAGAACAACAAGAATATCAAACACGCGTGTGTGGAAGGAGGCTCATCTCATCCTATATAAAAAAGTTCTAATCTGTATATATTTTTTTCCGTAGTGAATAGCATCGATGTAATATTCTACCCAAGCCCATGCATACATCTATGCATGTTTTCTTGATCAGAGTTTCACCATCAATATGCGATTTTTGGGTTTATTAGTTGCATTGTCACGACTCGAAATTTAAATGATGGAATAAAAGCGTAAAAAGGGTACAGACAGAAGTCGATATATATTTTATACATAGGTGTAGATCTATATGTATGCATGTGTCTGGTGGTATTTGCAGAGGAACATTTGAATTTTTGGGAATGCTGAATACCAAACTCAATTTTCAATCAAAGGAGGCAATCCACGCATGTTTCTATGTAGTCTGGACAGCTGTGCTGCAATACCAGGGTTGGTTCTGGAGCCATGTTTTTCTAAAAACTCGGCAAGAAACGTCTCCACCGTTTCATTCGATTTAATGGTTTGTGATGCTATTTTGTAGACCGCAGTAGGTCTGGACACGTCCGATTCTGTAGGACGGGATTGGGTCTGTCTTTTGCGTGCCATTCTGATGCTTCCTGAACAACATCCTGCGTGCAAGAGCTGAAAGAAAGAAAAAAATAAAATTTCAACAGCCAGAAATGAACGCGTCGATCGTCGCGTGAATTTCAATTACCCCAGACGACGGAGGAAACGACGCCGAGCGACATGAGAAAATGATCTGCATGCAGGAATAGGAGAAGGGGGCACACCGGGCATTTCGTTTTGCCTATTACCCGGCGTCAGTTGTCAACGACTTGTCTTCGTCATAACACCCTATGCAGTGAAACCGTTATTGCGTGGCAGCGATCACATGATCATAGCAGTTGCTATTTCGGGAAAGGTTTCATAGCACTGACGTAAAGTGCATGCATATTGAGCGGAAAAACAGCTATTATTTTGTTGTTATAAAGTTATTCGGCCCTGAAATGCCGAGTAAAAATAAGGTTTGCATTGTGTTGCAGCTTTGAATTTTTCGCAATAAGGAGATTGTTTCTAACAATTGTGTGTATCAATATCGATTTGATCATTTGGACTGAGAGCGGTAGATAAATAGAGACGGTTTCGTTCCAACAACAAGAAAAACCGACTGATGTAGAGAAGAGCCAGTGCCAGCCATGCGCAAGTCAGTTTACAGCGATCTTGGTTCTTATTCACAGACATTTCCTGCGTTTCCAGACTACATGATTCCTCCCGTGTATGCGGTCTCAGCTCCGGTCCCAGCTCCAGCCCCGATCCCGGTCCCAGCTCTCGCTCTGGCCCCAATCCGTGGTCCGTGGCCTACACCGGGTCACATACAACTTCCGCCGCTGATCATTCCACCCAACTTCACGACGCCGGTCAAACCGGCCGTTCCAGATCATGTGCCACGCAGCACCATTCCAGCATTATGGGAGCCATCTCCCATGCCTAACACCCACAATAGCCGTCCTACAACGCAACAAACCACACCCAAACAAAAAACAAGTAGACCCTGGACCAGGGCAGAAACGCAGCAATTGCTGCAACTGCGCTCTCAAAACCTGTCGTGGACCACCATAGCCAGCATGCTGCCGCATCGCACAGCAAGTGGCTGCCAGTTCCGCTGGCGCCGAGTTTCCAAACTATGAATCTATATACCCACTTTTTAACCAAACATCACGCGGAACGACCTAACTTACCTTATTGTAATGTATAACTTTAGATATCTCAATACCATATGTGCCACGCTTGGTTCGAGATGTTCGGCGTGGGACTAATGCACCATGCACCCCAGACTAAGTTTTTTTTTCAGTCCGGAAAAGCCAGTATTTTCTCGTCTATAGCTCACCATCTATTTGGGGGCTTACTTTATTTCGATCGGTCACCCGTACGATCTAATGTCCAGCCCCGATCGATTGAATCCTACTGCACGCATTTCTCGTGCATCTACCACGATCTGGTATCAACCGCTGCCGCGTACATAGAATCGAGTGGTTGCTTTGGCGAATTCTGGTTATGGTGAAGCTGGTTTTCTGTAAGCGGGACCTGGAATATGAGGTTGGCGGGTTAAGAGAAGTAGGTAATGTTTGCCAATATGATACACTTTCTGGGCAATTCAAAGAAAATATCGCGTTTTAAGTTTGCTCAAATTATCTTGGCCGTCAGTTTATGATACGTCATGAACGATAGCAATCATTTCCCCCTGAGTCGATCTGTTTTAGGTAATCCGATTGTTGCAGAAATTTAATCTTTTATTGTCTGAATTGCGTTAAAATTATATGTGTGACGCAAAGGCACTTTAGTACTGTGAAAAAAATATGGCTGATGAATATCGCTTGTGAATGGTGTGGTTGCTTCGGAATTACTCCTGAAGAGTGCCGAGATACATGCCACGTTATTGAAAATGGATTGTTGCATCTATGCCATGTTAAAACTAGCGAGATAAGGTGATGCTTACTGCAGCTTCTTTAACGATATTTTTTTTGGCGTTTAGCAGCTCAAAGTTGGTACTGTCCAATTCCGTCACAGTTATCTCCGATGCTGGCTCAAATTCGTTTTTGATGGCTTCAAGATGTACCTTTTCTTTTAGACCGAAAGTCGGTTCTGTCCATTCCAGCCTATACTTTTTTACCTATATAGAAAATTCTCCCACTGGAATTGGATCTAACACTTGGAAAAAACACTAATGCGGGTTTTCCACTCCACCACACCCCATACAGATTTACACACAAAGTCGCACTATGCCCAGTCCGCAACTACGGCGATGTCAGCATCGCCATCGCCATAACCACCATCACCAAGAACAACTCTTATTCTTATTACAACATCTGCTCTCTCATAACTTATTACCAGAAAGCTCTGCTTGACACCTAAATGTCCAATCCAAACCCCTTCCGACGCCAAAAAACACACACCCAACACCAAATACTGTTGCATGTTTCCGCGCCGCTGAATCTGCAATGAAGCTCGTCTACTAAGCTGCACATTGGAGGTATAAATACACGAGGTGTTTCCGTGTTGAAAATTGGACAGCAAGGCGATAAGTTTATTCCTAGATGTTGTGGGTGGTAGCTGTTGCGGTCGCAATGACAACGGTGTATGCAATGCAGAAGCCGCAGGGAACCATGAGCAGATGGCAGATGTGGAACCGTAAATACCGGGTTTGGGATGATATGTACCTGTTCCCGCTTCTAAAGGTGTTTTTTTATCACTACGTGGTTCAGACCAAGATTACCAAACGGTTTTCCTTGTGGTACGAGTTTGAGCAGATTGCCTTGGCAAATTCGAATCGAGTTGCGATAAAGTACGCCAGACCGGTTCCTAACACCAAGATCGGAGTTGATGGCGATGCTTGCTTCGTTGTCGAGAACATCACATATGGTCAATTCTATCAGGCAGTGTTAAGAATGTCGCATCTACTTCACAGCGAGTACAACATTGAAAAAGGAGACATTGTGACCATGTATTTCATGAACAAACCTATGTTTCTCGTCATCTGGTTCGCTTTGTGGAATTTGGGTGCAATTCCTGCCTTTTTAAACTACAATTTGAATTCTAACCCGTTGGTTCACTCCATCAAAATTGTCAAGTCAAAAACCGTGTTTGTGGACGATGAATGTCTGCCTAATTTCAATAAAACAGTTGACCAGATCAAAACTGAAATCCCAGACCTCAACATCCATATTGTGGATGAAGCCAAGATGTTTGCCAAGGTCAATGACTCCTCCACTCCAACCTACAGAGAGTCCGATAAGGTCCGGGATTTTGGTGTTAGATATTGGGACCCTTCTGTTTTAATTTTCACTTCCGGTACCACTGGTCTGCCTAAATCTGCTGTTAACTCGTGGAGAAAAATGTTTATGGGTACCCATTTGTTTCCTCATGCCATGCATTTCGACAAAAATACAAATGTTTACACTGCTATGCCACTTTATCATGGTACAGCTTCTTTGCTAGGGGTTTTACCAGTTTTTTTTGCCAAGGGAACCATTTCTATTGGTCACAAATTTTCTTTATCCACTTACTGGACACAAGTCAAGCTGTGCAAGTCGAATACTATCCAATATGTGGGTGAAGTTTGTAGATACCTGGTCGATTCTGATGAAACCATCAATGAAAGAGAATGCTACGGTAAGATTAGATTGGCTTATGGGAATGGTCTCAGACCAGATATTTGGCTTCGACTCAAGGAACGTTTTGGCATTCCTGCAATTGGAGAATTCTATTCCTCTTCCGAATCACCTTTTGCCACCAGTTGCTATGAATATAATGGTGTAGGAGTTGGTGCCATAAGAAACAACGGCTTTTTAGCTGCTAAGATTCTTTCATTGCAATATAAGCTGGTGAAAATGGACCCTGAAGATGAAACTTCGATTTACAGAAACCCCAAAACAGGTTTGTGCGAACTACCCCAACCCAACGAAAACGGTGAATTGATCATGAGAATTTTGGATCCTAAGAATATTAAATCCACCTTCCCTGGTTATGTCAATGACGATGCCGCCACATACAGTAAGATCGTCAAAGATGTTTTCAAAAAGGGTGACGCCTGGGTCAGAAGTGATGATCTGATGAGGATCGATGACTTAGGATGTATGTATTTTGTTGATAGAATGGGAGACACTTATAGATGGAAGTCTGAAAACGTCAGTACCACTGAGGTCGAAAATCAAATATTGGAATTCATTCCCGAGTTGATCAATTGTGTTGTTGTTGGTGCAAGGGTAGCAAACCATGAAGGAAGAGCAGGTTATGCGTTGGTTCAAACCAAGAACAACAACCAGCCAAATGAGATAGATTCAGTTTTACGTAAGATTGCTCAGGTTTCTAAAGAACACTTGCCACATTTTGCCAGACCGGTTTTTGTTACGTTTGAGACGATTGAATTTACAGACAACCATAAGATTAGCAAAAAAGTCTTCAGAGATCCTGTTCTTCCAAACGGTAAGAACGGAAATCTTCGAATATTTTACCTAGATTCCGCATCCAACACCTACTTACCACTGGATCATTCCGTGTATGAATCCATAAGCTCTGGAAATATCCGCTTATAGTTTTTATATATATCTATACAGAGATGTATTCAAAAATACATTGCAACAAAGTCCGTAACTGACCTAACTCTAGGTAGCATTTCTTCTTGCGTAGCGAAATAACAAGCTTGCCAAGCAAAAAAATAAAGAAACTACTGAAACAAAATTGTTCATGCAATTTTTACTACATTATTTGTTAAGCACAGGAACTACAGTTTTTGAGCCTTGAGTGAATAAAAATGATAAAAAATTTAGCATTTCTTGGTAGAGTTTCCAGATTAACACTATTAAGAAAAGAACTCTAAAAATAAAAAGATTGCAGCACCCGAATTTCGCATATGATCTCCCACTACACTACTCAGTCGGGCTCTTAGCGGCTTAACTACAGTTGATCGGACGGGAAACGGTGCTTTCCGCTAGATATGGCTGCAACCGACAGAAAAACACCGATTTGAGCCCGGATTTGCCAAGGTCACGTGACACCACGTGACTTTGACGTATTGCGATGACTGATTTGGCATGCACGGGTGAAATTTTTCAGCTTGCCATTGTGAAGCTAATGCCTCAGTCGGTCATGATTTGCTTTTGGGGTCTTTTCTTTGGATTTTTTCTTTCTACTATATTTTCTTCTATTTCGTATATACTTTTTTTTTCATACGCAAATATATTTGACTATGACTGTATGTATATACTCTACAATTAAGCTACTTAATGCAGTAGAAGATTTTTGAACGTGATACTGACATTTTTTTTCGGTTTTCAACAACCCCATGGATCTACAAATGAGGAAACCATGGCCAACTGTCTTTCTGGTGTCACTTTGAAAGCTTTTTCTTCATGCTCGAATCACAAGGGGATTCAGAACCTATCTTGAAAGATATTTTGCAGAAGTCCAACCATCATCTGGCTGCCAATAATTTTTCCGAAGCGGATACCGGTAGAACTTGCGGATAAACTTTCAGCGGGGACATGAGAAAAAAAAACAAAAATTTCAAAACTTTTCAGTGGAGTGACACAATTGCAGATTTTTTTGGCACTGGTACTGATTCTTATTTTATTTCCCGTAGTGTTGGTGCCGTTTTTTCAGTATAATACTAATTTAGCAGAGATCTGAAATGTTCATTAAAAACCCAAACACCGGTAACAGAAACCAAACCGAAGACTGGAGAATCACTGGTTACAATCCTTTGACACCACCAGACTTATTACAATCCGAATACCCACTCAAACCTGTTAATGAGAAAGTGATTTTGAAGGGCCGTAATGATGCGGTTAACATTTTGCAAGGGAAGGACGACAGACTTTTGATTGTGATCGGTCCTTGCTCCATCCATGACCCAGTAGCAGCTCTTGATTACTGTAACAGATTAGCAGAATTGAACGAACAAGTCAAGGGAGAGCTACACATTGTCATGAGAGCTTATCTTGAAAAGCCAAGAACCACTGTCGGCTGGAAGGGTTTAATCAATGATCCAGATATTGATGGCTCTTTCAACATCAACAAGGGTTTGAGAATCTCAAGAGAATTGTTTGTCAAACTGACGGAAAAATTACCAATTGCAAGTGAAATGTTGGACACAATTTCCCCACAATTCTTGAGTGACTTGTTTTCTGTTGGTGCCATTGGTGCTAGAACCACTGAATCCCAGTTACATAGAGAATTGGCCTCTGGTTTATCTTTCCCAGTAGGTTTCAAAAATGGTACCGATGGTACTCTAGGTGTTGCAATTGATGCCATGAGAGCTGCTTCCCACCCTCACCATTTCTTATCTGTCACCAAGCCTGGTGTTGTTGCTATCGTTGGTACCGAAGGTAACGAAGACTGTTTCGTAATTTTGAGAGGTGGTAAGAAAGGTACCAATTTTGACAGTGAAAGTGTCAAAGAAGCTCAACAGTGTTTAGAAAAGGCCAAAATTGTCAAAGAGGGCGAAGCAAGAATCATGGTTGATTGCTCCCATGGTAACTCTCAGAAAAACCATAAAAACCAACCTTTGGTTGCTTCAAATGTTGCAAAGCAAATTGCAAGCGGTGAAAAGAATATTTGTGGTTTGATGATTGAATCCAACATTGTTGAAGGCAGACAAGATGTACCACCTTTGGAACAAGGTGGTAAGGATGCCCTTGTCTATGGTTGCTCTATTACCGACGCTTGTATTTCTTGGGAAGATACCGTTTCCACTTTAACTGAACTGGCCAATGCCGTGAAAGCTAGAAGAGCTTTGTAAAGTCTATGCTATTTTTTCTGTTTTCAAGTTTGCATGTGTTTTCAGTTTCAGTTTCCATCTCCATTTTCCTTTCTTGTACCTACTATTATTCTATTTTTTAAAACCCCTTTTCTTATACACCCTTTTACTTTTGTGTAATGTATATATATATAGAGAAAAAAGAAGTTTTGAGTATTAGAAAAGCGTTTGCTAATTGGGTTTCTCAAATTTGAGAAAGAAGGACTTTTTATTGTATAAATAATCTGAAAAGAGTAAACCAAGTAATAAATAGCTAATGTGGGGGGAAAAAGGGTGAGATAAAAGATACTATGTACAAGAGATTTCAAAAACATATACCTTGTAGAATTGAGCATGAAAAATCTACAACATTGATGTTAGAATGTTAGTTGCTAATTTGACGCCCCAGCTAACTTGTCTTTTACCAGTGGTGAAATCGTCCAATTTAACTTGAGATGTATGTTGCATCAAATTTTCAACTTCATCATTTAATCTTTTCTTTAGATCTTCATCTTTTGTTATGATTAAAGCGTTTGATTCTAAATCCAACCCATATGATCGTTTTGTGTAATTAGAACTACCAATTACGGTAATCGAAGGATATTGGTCATTTGGTAAAGTAATCCACAAACCTTTAGCATGGTAGGACCAACCATTTGGTTCATTAACAACACCATTTTGCCACTCCATCATTTTGATTTTATTGGTGAGTTCAGGATAGCCCATGTCGGCTTTGTTTTGTAGATCTTGGAGAAATAATTGGCAGTTGTAAACATAGGCATCAGGCAAATAATAAGAAATACCACCAGACTGATAAAAGGAGTTTGATTCCGGAGCTGCCGTTATTATAGTACCGTGCGAAGATTGTGAGTTGATTAATTTTGTTTTGATGGATTGATGAACGTTGAAATAGCCAGCAGTAATTGTGAATTTTGAATTCTTGTGATCCAATATCGACAAAACTCTCGATATAGCTTGCAATTCGGTGGATTGGTCAGGATTAAGTAAAGGAGTGAATGATGAAACTGGGTAAACAATAGTATTCGGATCGTTTGAGGTTTCGTCGCATATTTCTCCATCAAATTCGTCATGAGGTTCAACTTCTTTATTCTTGTATTTTGACTTCAGAATCGGTACCAAAAGTCGGGTTGAGTCACTGATAAATCTTTCCAAATTCAGATTTGGTGCACAAGATAAGTTTGTTGTAGGCCAATCCAAATAGAAATTACCCTTTGATGCGGGGACTAGTTGATAACTTAGCGAGCTTATGGCATTTTGCAATCTATGATAGTAATTAGATAGGTTTTTCGACTTGAATAGATAGTATCTATCCTGTCTGTCGGTGAAATAATCTTTGGACAGATTTGCACCGGAGAGAATGACTTCGTTATCTACACCGTATATTTTCATGTGTTGTAAACCAAAAATCTCATTGAGTCGTTTTGGGAACAATTTTTGTTTAAATCCATTCAAATGCGGAGTGTGGAATAGCCTTATATTAACTCTGTGAGCGCCAAACTTCTCAACCAAAGGCAACAAGAGATGAGCAGTGGAATGTTGTGGCAGATCTCTAGTTGATCTCAAACAATCTAGCAATATTTCAACCTTTAATGACTTCTTCACTGACAATTGGTGTTCGAGCAAATCAACCAACTCAGTTTGATTTTTACCAATGTACAAGGACGACAAAAAAATCCGAAACTCCGCTGCTTGGATTTTCTGCTTCAAAACACCATAAAACTCCACAGGATGAGACATGATGTCTATGTGCTGCGAGCTGATTTCAAACCGAGGAGCTATAGCATCCAGCTGTTGAATACTGGACCGCACGATCGAGTCAAACGACCCATAATTCGCCAATGGACTGTTGTCCACCTTTACAGTTGAAAAATGATGCTTTGAAAACGACATCAATCCTGCTGCCCGCAATCGACTGCAAAACATTTGTTTTGGTGTGTCTTCGTACATTATAGTTATCCTGCCTTTGAAAATTTCCCATTGAAGAAAAAAAAGAGAAATCGAGGAAGATGTGGCGCAGCATCAATCATGTGCTGTTGGCGTGGCGCAGTATGTTACGAAAAACACACATTGTGGCGCAGCTCAAGCCCAACAAAAATCGTGGCGCAAAAAGTCGCCCCACATTTTGTTTCGGAGCGATGAGCGGGGGAAGTCCGAGAACATGATCAGAGGAACGAGCAGTATAAAAGGAAAGAGAGTTCGCACATGCAGTTAGACAGGAAACCGAGCTTGCCCTAGCACGCAGATCGAATAAGATTACGCCTGCAACACACCCACGTTCACTTGCACAGGATGCTCAGATCTTTCACTAATAGCGGTCTTAAACAGTCGCAGAGAGTGTCGACCAAGCTCAGCAACAAGAAAAATTCGAGATTGTATTACTCTAGCACGGTGGCAACAGCTCAGCCATTTTTCCCCAATCTGAACACCACGCCTATCACGAGCAATGGAACGGTGGGCGCCAACGTGGCTGATTTTGTTAAAAACCCTGTTGCCACGCCGGCTGCAACAGCAGCTTTGACGGATATGTCCAACAGCTTGGCACTGTTTGATCAATATTTGTCACAAAATTCAACATACGATTTAGCTACCGGCAGGATCTCAAACTCGGGTTCTGTAAACGACTTTTGGTATGCTATTAGGGAAATTTTGCCCATTTATCGGATTTTAGTTTACTCCCATTCAAATTCAATTATTCATCTGAATGAGAAACGAATGACAGACTTTGTATCCTTGTTGAGAAATGGCCTGAGGATTCACAGGTTGGAATTGTCAAAGCTGAAAAAGAACCTTGACAAAGACTCAAACAATCCAATCAAAAACATTCATAATTTGCTGGCTTCTGCTATTAAAGAAGTATCATATAATCTATTGGATGGGTTGGTGCGGTTGAATTCTCATGGTTTGACACATCTTTTCAAGGCATATAAAGATTTAGGATACACTCATGAAGCTGTACATATCTGGGAACTGGGTAGAAATATTCCTCATTTGTCTGCTTTGTTTACTTCTGAACCAGTTCTGGGCGCTATATTCCCCTTTCTTGTTGAATCAGGCGATTTTGATTACCAAGAAATTAATCAAATGTTTACAAATATCAAAAAATCGAAATCCAAGAATGAAAAAATTCATATGGAACTACAAATAGGAATGATCAGGGTTTGCTTGTTCAAGAATAAACAAGCAGACGCTTTGGCCATTTTTGATCAATTATCTCATGATATTTTCACTGAATCAACGATTGATCCTCCCATCAATATTAAATCTTACATGACAATGGCCCATTTATCGTTTATTGGGTTTTGTAAGGACATTGATATTGCAGATCAATTTTTTAATGATGCAGTAATGGAGAAGATGCCTTATTTGACTCCATTACAGTTGAATTTCATTAAGAAATATTTATCAAATATCAACGAAGTAACCCATGATTACTATAAAGTGTTGAACACTTGGTTGATTACTTGGAACCATTACGAAACAAAGAAAACTTCAAATTCCTCTGTTTCTTCTTCCTTAAATGATACCTTCTTAACAATATTTTTCTCTCATTTCCCAAATTTTAATGAGCATTCTTTCAATGAACTCAAATCATTGGTTGACAATTACAAATTAATCAAACCAATTGATGAACCATTTATCAACGTTTTGTTGTCCAAATCAACATGTTGGAACAATCCTTTAGTTTTGGAATACATCTTAAATGTTGCAAATTCCAATAATTTTGTGAAAACTAATGTCTTCTACAGATGTTGTTTGAAGGCATGCGGCTCTATCGATATTGACAGCTCCAGTATTCTAAATTTATTTAGACAATTATTAATCAACAACGCCTCCAATGGTATGAAATTTATTGCCCATGCTGACTGGATTGCCTTGCGAGACGCTACTATCAATTCATCAAATTTATCAAATTCATCAAATTCATACAACCAAAAAATTGACCTTTACTTTAAACTATGGAAAATGTGCGCCCCATCTTTCATTAGCTTAGATAACTTTAAAAATTACATTCACAAGGATATCAAATTGAACTACAATTTTTCAATGATTTTCAAAAAAATGCTGATGATTAATATTAATGATATTGCATTACCTGAAATCCACTACTTCCAGAAGAACAATACGATTGAAAACTTCATCAACAACGGTGGTTATCTGACCATTTAAACACAAAAAACCAACAAATTCAACAACAAATTAATACCTAATGATACTCGCAGCAACATTAAAATACATACTTTTTTCTCTACCTAATATACTATATAGATTGCATGGGTGCAAATTTAAAACGGTGCTTTTTTTATTTAATCTTTTATTTTAAAAAACTATTCCCTCTAAGTTATACATATTATATTTATAAACTTCATTTATATAATCTAACTAATAACACTTCTAGATGCCAAAAAACCGAGTTGGTATAAAAACAGTTGGTATAAAAACAGTTGGTATAAAACAGTTGGTATAGAGATCGTTTGCCATGAACCATCTAGCATGCGTATAACTACATGTCAGTACAATGTTACAGTGCAGATTTTATCATTACTTTGCAAAACCTCAAAAATGGCGCTGTCACAACTATCGTAGCTTGACATCCCCCAGTATTTTAAATCATCATTTGTTTCTGTAGGATCAGTATAGATGACTTCAAAAAATCGATCAGTTTCCTTCATTTGGATTTCAAAATCTTCTTGGATGTTGTATTCCTTTTTATCAACAAATATAGGCTTATTATTGAAACCTTCAATATACTGTTTAAATTGTGAGAAGGTTTTGGAAATGCTTATTTCATCAAAAAACAGAATATTCAAGTTGTATTTCATGAAATCTATACTCTCAAAGTCGTTCCCGTGGATTATGATTTTACTGATGATATTTGAGCCCCCAAAATCGTCTGTTATATTCAAATCATAAATCAAATCCAAACCAAACCCATAGTAATTATGGATTCTGATGATTTCAACATTGAAATTTTCAAAGATATCTTTGTTAAACAACAAGTTTTGTTTTCCAAATGCATCTAGTTGATGTAGCATACAGCTAGGTAAATAGCTTCTTGAAGTGGACAATTCATGGTTGTCTTGGTTGCGAAATTGGAACTTTTTCATTTGAATGTTGTCCATTCTGACTTTTCGTTTCAAAATTGAATCTTCTGGATGACCCAAATATCTGATAATTTCAGACATTGACGTTTTGCCTAGTTGAATCACAAATTTCTTGATATTCAACGGGTGTTTATGAAAAAACAAATGCAATTGGCGAGATTTTGACTCAAACTTGGTGTAATCCAGTATGATGGATGCTTTGGAAACATTTGGAAAAGAAGAAATCTGATTCAGCCCAGACAATGTATTTTCGTCAAGTGGTTTGCTCAAAGAAAGTACCAATTTTGCAACAAACTCGTTCCAAGAAAAGCTTGACTTTTTGTCGATGTCCATGTTTTGGTAAATGAAGATGGAAGCGCATTCAATTTGACTGTTCATCAAATTGAGGGTCTCGTTGTTGACTTTTTCCAAGGACGGGTTGTCGATTTTGAATTTGAATGCAATTCCATTATAGGACAAATAATAGGATGAGTCTTGGTCGTTGCAATTTCCTTCATATGTTGGTCCAAAATATTTATTGTAAATGAGCTTGAAACTGTACCCTTCAATGATTTCGTTTTTGTATTTGTATGCCACTTGTTTGCATTGCTCTTGTTCAATTTTTAGCTCAATCATCAACAGTCTCTGTCTAAAACTATCAAATACCAGATTCACCCCCCAGTTTACAACTTCAACTACGAATATACAGTTATTCTCATTATATTTGAACCCAATCTGGCACTGTTTGGCTTCCAACGCCTGCACTATTGTAAACATGCGCTCCCCCAACAACATGTCAGAGAGCCCCACATTAGGTAGCACCGTGAGCTCAGTTTTTTGTTCCATTTTGCCGTATAAGATCCTCAATAAAAAACCTCAAATTGCACACACAAGCTCACTTTTAATATCAGTATCCTTCTCGGTAGTCTTTCTATTGTTAGATACACTATATAGATTAGATAAGATGAGTTGGTGTATTGTGCGCGGTAACGCGTGTACTGCGATGTGGGCAGGAGACCGGACAGCGCTGTGAAACTCCACTGCTAAAGGTGTTTGGAGGTGATTGTTGAGAGATTACAGAAATATAAATGGTTCTAGCTGCTTCTCAAACAGCGTTGTTATAACCAGCTAGTGAATTTTTCAGACACTTTGACACTTCTGTTTCGGTAACAACTTGAACGGAAAAATGAAGCGCAGTCACCCTGTGTCACGTGACTTTAGCAAATTCGGGCTCAAATTGGTGTTTTTCTGTCGGTTGCGGCCATATCTAGCGGAAAGCACCGTTTCCCGTCCGATCAACTGTAGTTAAGCCGCTAAGAGCCCGACTGAGTAGTGTAGTGGGAGACCATATGCGAAATTCGGGTGCTGCAATCTTTTTTTCTTTTTTGAGGATCTTTTGTCATCTATTAGAGATCACTGGATAGTATGTTGTATCATACATGGACAGAACTGTGATCATTTCTTCAAATCCCAGCTACTTTGGCGCTCTCACTGTCTCTATAAAGGCCAGACTTCAATTTGTGCATGCACAAATTGCACACGCGCATGAGATATGCCTGAAATATAAATTATCGAGTATTAAGAAGTACCATAACGATTATCGCAAACTTCTGTGTGCCGGGAGAAGATATTGTAGACATCAGGGGTTTGAAAAAGCATCGTTTTATAACAAGATAAATTACTGGCACCATGGATGACCAATTGCTGCTGGTTGATAAACCAAAAAGAAGTGTTGATTATAAAGTTGTCTTGTTAGGAGAATCGTCGGTGGGGAAATCATCAATCATTGAAAGATTACAGAATAATGCATTCAATGATAACAAAAATTCCACCATTGGAGCGGCGTTCATCTCTAAGAAAGTGTTGGTGGGTGACGATCTGGTGAATTTACAAATCTGGGATACCGCTGGCCAGGAAAGATTCCATAACTTGACACCTCTATATTATAGAAATAGTAATGTGGCTATAATTGTGTTTGATTTGATGTCGGAAGAAACGTTCACTAAGGCAGAATATTGGATCCAGGAGCTGGAAAAATACAAAAGTGAAGAAGACCAAAAATTGCAAATCATCTTGGTGGGGAACAAATCGGATCTAGGCAGTTGTGGGTTCGAAACAAAAATAGATGGTTTCCTGCTTGAGCATAAGGATCAAATTACAAAATATTTTGCAACCAGTGCTAAAACAAATGAGAATATAAAGGAATTATTTGAATTCATCTCGACTAATGTAGATGAAACATTGTTTCAAGATATGAACCAAACTAGCAAAAGAAAAACGGGCTTAATTGATTTGAATTTCAACCCTTCAACCACATCAAGTTATTGCCAATGTTGAAGAGAGATGCATACACCAGAAGCAAAAGTTGAACTAAAAGTATGGGCTTTTGGTACCGCTCAATACCGGATGAATTTCCAATCATTAACCCGAGAAATAGAAACTCAATATTCAGTAATAAACTCCCGTACAGGAGTACGGAGTTGATAACAATGGACAAATATATCAGCGGCTTGAGTCTAGATTCTTTGGGGAAATCAGTTTCCATCACTATAATTGTATTTTCATCGCCATCTTTTTCTTCTGTCAATTTATCATTGGTATCCAAAACATAGGAAATAAATTTCAGCTGTTCCAATATCGTGTTAGTATCATACCGGTTCTGCAAATCTTTATCGCACATTCCCTTGATCAAGGCTGTAAAATGGTATAGGAGACAGTCGTCTTGTTTGTCGCACGTGTCTAGTTCGGATGCCATTGGTCTAATTCCCTCAATATTATCAAATAAAATGTTGTCGTTGTCAATGATGGCGTTATACAGTTCATCAATTTCCAAATCATCTGAAAATGGCAACTTATTGAAACATAGATGATACAATATCAAGCCAAGGGAATATATATCAGTTGAATAACTGAAGTTGTCTATCTGGTTGTTATTCAATCTTTTGGAAATGACTTCGGGTGCACAGTATTCAACAGTACCCGTATTTCCTGTTGATGGAAAATCGGACGACAAGGAGTTGATCATCACCGATTCTCCAAAATCAGAGACCACCACTGTTGGTATATCGCTCAACTGCTTGAAGTCCTCAATTGGCTTGTATTTTTGTGCAAATTTCGATTTGAAGAGACAGTTTGAAACTTTCATATCTCTGTGTATTATTCCCAATCCATGCAAATAATCCAACCCATTGACTATGTCACTGAAAATCTTGTATATTTCGTAGTTGTTCAAATATCGGGTATTGGAATTGAACCAATCTTCCAGCGTGCCACCTTCGCAATATTCCAACAATAAAAAAACCACTGGAATCTTCGGAGTGAATCTTGAAATTTGGTCGATTTCAATCCAGACATGGTTATATTTGATGAGGTTGTCGCAAGACGTGTTGGTCATTTTGTACAGAAACTTGACTTCGTTCAAGATTTTTTTCAAGTTTGACACATCGTCTCCAATTGGGATTTTTTTCAATGCAAACACCCCCAGATTCAAGTTCAACAATTCGTGCTCTACTTTATACACCGTACCAAACGATCCCTTTCCAATCAGTTCCAATACTTTGAAGAACTTGTTGAAGTACCCTTGGTTGATCATTGATTGTGGTATGTGTGTGTACTCCGAACTGGCATTTCCATCGGTCAACAGCGGTTCTGAAATTGTGTCTAGCAACTTGAAATAATCTGTCCTCAAGTATTCTCCATTGCTGGTCTGGAAGAAGCTGCTACCTTCGCCGGGGTCACCCGTCTTCTCATCATTACCGTTATTTCCACCCGTGGAGTCGTCTTCCTCAACATAGCTTCCGCAGTGGTGGCATCTCCGTCTTGACCGAGAAGCCACTACCACCTCAAACTCATTTTTCTGCTTGTCATACAGCACCAGCTGACCCGACCCCGTGTCTTTGTACACCACAATGGACGTTGGATACTTCACTAACGACATGGCTAGACGTCGTACAGATACTCCTGGATGTCACTATTGGGGTCTACAAAAGGTGTAGAGTTGTAGAGCGAGGGTTTGAAAACCACGTTATCCTCTGTTTGAGAGGGTGGCACATTAGCTGAATAGGAGTTCAGTTTACGAACATCCATGTTCAGAAGTAGTCTGGTGTCAAGTTCGGGGACCAAAGAGTGGTCTTCGTCGTCGGAAAGCTCATCGAGTTGTTGAGATTGAAACAGCTCGGATTGTAGGTTCTCAGCGGCCTTGCTGGCCGAATGCTGTGATTCTTGTAATGATTCCTGTAATTTGTGGATCAACATGTCCTTTTCTTGCAGTTGTAACTGCAATTTGGCAATTTCTTTCTTTAGCATAGCAGTGTTGCTACTGGCTTCAAGTTGCAGCTGGTTGATTTTCACCGTTTTCAGCTTCAGGGCTGTCTGCAAATCATCTATCGTAGACTGCAAATGCAATTGTGTGTCCAGTTGTGAAATCAATGGCTTCACCCTCGATGGCGAACTTGTTTTAGAACCCGGTTTTTGATGAACCAGTTCGTGAAGATACTGGCGGTAGCTGCTCAAAGGCTCAGACATACAATACTAGTCCAACAAAAAAGATCTCCCCAAGCAAGAGAAACAGTAAACATCAGTGGAAAATAAATCTGAGCATCGTTCTACAGCGCGTTCGATACAGATCACATTCCAATGTTGACTAGTAGCTCGGGATGAAAAATTGTATAGTGTCAAGTGAAATTAAAATGGGATTATCAAAGAAATATATATAGAAACGTATTAAACAACCTGGTCAGCATCAGGCTGAAAGAAAGTGAAGAAAAAAAGCTATTCGACTTTTTCTTCGTTGGAAGAGTTCTCAGGCATTGGAATAGCAGAGGCTTCTTGATTAGAAGATTTAACCGCCACAGATTTGGATCTGGTTGGTTCAGGAATATACATGTTGGATTCTTGATAAGTGAACTCGCCGATTTGAGCAGCATCGGTACCTAATTCTTCTTCTTCTTCGGACAATCTGATCTTCAAGAATGGGATTCTGTTCATCACATTGAGGATAATAGAAGTAAGAACAAAGGACCATAGATCGATGGAGCAACAAGCGGCTAATTGCAAACCCAATTGTCTATAGTTGTGGTTCAACCAACCACCCTCGATGACAACACCGTAATCGGACGCAGCAACGTAATCGGCGGCAAATAAACCAGTCAAACAAGAACCAACAAAACCACCAACACCGTGTAAAGCAAAAACATCCATACCATCGTCGATATGTAAAATGTCCTTCAAGTCGACGGCGTAGTTACAACAAAGAGCAGTGATAGCACCGATTGGAACAGCAAAGTAGACTGGAACAAAACCTGCTGCAGGAGTGATACCAACCAAACCAGCAACAGCACCACTACACATACCAATGGTGGTCCATTTGTGTCCACATCTGAACCAATCCACAAACATCCAGGTCAAACCACCACATGCAGCAGCAAGATTGGTGTTGACGTTGGCGTAGAAACCTCTTAAGGAAGCGTCACCAGACGAACCACCGTTGAAACCAAACCAACCAAACCACAAGAACACGGTACCCAGCACAACCGATGTGACCGAGTGTGGTCTGTACTTTGGAATGCCCTTGTCTGTAAGAGGGTCTTTTCTCTTACCACACCATAGAGCGTATGCCAATGCACCGACACCAGAAGCTTGATGGACAGGTCCTCCTCCGGCGAAATCGTAGGCACCCAAGACGTTCAACCAGCCATCACCGTTCCAAGTCCACATAGCAACAGGACAGTACACGACCGTCATCCACACGAACAGGAAAACCATCATAGGTCCCAATCTTGCTCTTTCACACGCACCTCCCAACATGATGCACCCGGTGATCATGGCGAACATACCCTGGAAGAAGCAAAACACAATGTCTGGCAAGGTGGCCGCACCGCCATTCAAACCAAGCACACCCATCAAACAGAAATGTTCAAGAGAGCCCAGAAACTTAGAGTGCGGGGTACCAAATGTAAGGGAGTATCCCCAGAAAAACCATTGAAACGACACCAAACACACCGCCATCAAAGAGGCCCATAGCAACGAAAGGGCGTGCTTTTTTCTCGACATACCGGAGTATAGCAGTCCCACGCCGGGAATCATGATCCACACTAGCGCACCCGAAACCATCACCCACACCATCGATGCCCCGTCATATTGGGCCGATAGGTCGGTGGTCCATACGTCATTGGAAATTGCCGTTGTACTTGTGCTCATCGCCCAAAATTCGCAATTCCACGCTATCTGTCAGTGGAAAAACCTCGGGTCTCCATATTGTCTCAAAAGGGTAGACGGGTCTTTTTATAATTTTTTTTTCACGCTGTCAGCATCGTTATCGCGCCAATCACAGTGAGTGGTGTAATCATACTATCAGAGTGGTTGCTAAATGATGCTGCTGCAGCTATTGACCACATGATCATGACACAGGCAATGCCACATGACCATGTTGAAGGCAGATAGGATAGATTGGTGATAAAGGGGATCGATTTGTGGGCCGTATCGAAAGGCTTAGAGCTGTTTAGACGCGTCTAGAAGAGGTTGGAAACGACATCCCGCTTAAATATGGAACATACCCCCAACTCTCGCCTAGCAGTGTCGTTTATTGGTTATTATTTAGGTGTTCTAGTGAAAGAAGCGTTCGTGTAGATGTAGGTTTTCTATTCTAGAGGTCTTCTATTCTAGAGGTCTTCCGCTAGCCAGCCCCATCCGTCACGAGAAATTGGGGGTGGATGCAGATCGTCGCCGTCCTTGGCTTTGGGGTCCTTCTTCTTGCGTTTTCTCTTTTTGATGGTGTCTGTTTTCAATGTGAGAGGTCGCACCACCCCGTGTAGTTTGAGAAACAATCCACAAGCATTGCACAATGGCTTTCCTTCGGGATTTCTTCGCCACAACGGCGTGGTTCGAGTAGCACAATTGCTACACTGCGTCCCGCTGGACTCGCCCTCGGTTTCCGGCTCGTCGTCGTCGTCGTTGTCGTCGTTGTCGTCATTATCAACGTCAACGTCAACGTCAACCTCGTGGTCGATGTCGTGGTCGATGTCGTGGTGCTGGCCCACCATGCCTATATTCAAGTCCAGCATGTCCAAAGGCACATTGTCCATATTGAGCGGCATCGAATTGTGCATGCCCAGATCCATACCCAGACCTACATCCAAGGCATGCGGATTCATGTTGATGTTGATATCTTCCATGTTCAAATTCATGCCCATGTCCATGCCCATGGCGAGTGCCGGGTCCATATTAGTATCGTCTACATGATTGATGTGCACATTGTTCATGTTCACAGTGCCCATGTTGAAATCCAAGCCCCCCAGATCCATGGGTATATCGCCCAGACTCATGTTGGTCACATGGCCATTGTGCAGGCTCTCATCGGGTGCTGCACCTCGTTTCTGGCGGCTGTTGCGCAGATTGATGTACATCAATCGCCACGTCAGGTTCTGCATCCGGCTCTTGTACGGGAGCCCCGCCTTGGCCTTCGAATAGATCCGCCACAACGACGTCGTCGAGTCGTCCATTGGCCAATGAAGAAAGAGAAACAAGACATGTTATCTATCTTTCTTCCTGATATGGTTCAATCGCGATTTTGAAATCAATGCCGCTGCTTTTGCGTTTTTCCCGCTTCTCTTGTCTGTTATGGAAGCGCTTCAAATCTTTTTCCAGCCGGGGCGCTTCGCTGGCCGGCAGCGGAGGAGGCAGTGGCGTGGGATTTGGTGGGACCCGCAGCTCGCTGGAGATGGCTACGATGACGGAGATGCATTCGGAAAGGAGAAGAGCCACAGGCTGAACCCCAATGATGTATCGGGCATCCTCCATTAAACTCATGATGATGCAGTAGTAGTAACGCTTGATTTTGTTGAGGTTTTGTTTCATCTTTTCCACGCCTCCAAAGTCGCTGCTTCTGCGCATCAGTTGGATGTTGTAGTAGTCCGTGTATTTGGACAAGGCGTGGCCGCAATATCGTTTCATCTTCTCTCCCTTTTGGATAAGAATGTTGATGAGAGTGGTGAAATACTGCGGGTCAATCTGATCCATCTCCTCGATGTGGCGCATCAACACCACGATTCTTCTCATTCGGTTGATCATGGCATCAATGTATCGTATGCTTTCTTTTTCAACGTTGTTGATCATATTCTTTATTCGTATTATACCAATCAAAATTTTGAGGATTTCCGTTTCCTGGTACGTGCCCCAATGTCGGCGTAGTTCACACAACTCAATAATGATTTTCATGCGTATTTCAAGACAGTGCCGCAGTATCCAATCGTATTCCATATGTTGGATCTCCAAACTGCCTATTTTCTTCTGTTTATCTTCAATGACACCGGTCACAATTTCATATTTGAACTGCTCGATTCGCATCTCAATCGCTTTGCACAACGTTTCCCGCTCTTCTCGCATCGCTATCATGTATCCATCAATGCCCCCTGTATACACCACAGTGTCCTCCTCCAGCTCCAAGTCCAGCTCCACTTCTATCTCATCCATCACCACTGCTGAACCAAATTTCAGCCAATTCTATATTGTCTTGTTATGTTTACACTAGTTTTTCAATACACAAAATTCGCCAGCGAATTCTTATGGAACTGAGGAATTTCAACTCCGTTCAGTTCAAGCTCTCTGGCAAACATGTAAACTACGCCTGTCTGAGCCACAATCATCCAGAGAAGTCCTTTCATGTTCAAGAAGAGCTCGAGAATAACAATATGAGCTGAATATAAAAACAAAAACATGGACCAAAAGCAATTGTCAAAACACTGGAATTTCGACACAGACAGTGTGGCTATCAAATGAAATAACCCATTGATGAAGAATGTGCCTGTGATCAAACAATACCGGTACCAAAAGGAGGGCCTGGCATTTAGGGCTGTGATAATTCTTTTGGAAAAAATGTACGAGTCCCTAGTCAAATATTTATGCCACCAAACGGACCAGAAAGATTTCATCGTGAAGTCGTATTTGAATAATTCAAACATATCTGGCCAATCTTGAGGTTTGGAAACCCCAAGCAGTAAGCTGACAATACACGTTTGCCAATACGCAAGGTTGAGGCCATAATAGACAATGTAGGTGAAAGATAAGCTTTTGGCAAGAACTTGAACCAGATAGTTTTGCTTGCAAAATATCCAAACAGGCCTGATTACCGGATTCTCAATGTGCGACTGATTCGTCATTTTATAAACAGCCAATGCAATATCATAGGGAACGAATTTAAGCATCGTCTCGTAGAGAAAACACTTGAAAACAAGAAACCTGATCAGTCCAACGTCTTTGTGGACCGGCGAAACGCCCCGGATCTGAAATGACCAACCAATGCCTCTCATATTAATCACACATCGCTCCAGACACCAGCAAAATTTGCTCCAAGTGTAATGACGGAATCTCACAGGATCATCTATTCCGGTCTCAAGTTTATAATCCTGCTCCACGTCTTCCCAAAATATATTCAGGCTGAACAAACCGCACTGTAGGATAATCAGCGTATGAAACAGTCTTGTCAGATTGTCGCTGTACTCTGGATACCAATTCAGAGGTGACATCAGCAAATGTATCATCACAACCCCCAGCCCAACCCACTTCCTCAGTTGGGTCGGATGCATCACGTGGATTGTAGAAACCAATAAATAGTGTAGCAAGTAATGCTCCACGGGTAACATAAACATCGGGGAGCTTAGAACATTCTCATTCAAAAAACCTGAAAGTAACCTGTCATAGGTCCAGGCGTGGTACTGCTGTGGAAAAAGCATGTGTACTAGTCATAAAACCAATAGGTTTGCAAAAGAAACCAGAGGTCAATTCATCATCTTTACTAACACTTACAACAATAGAATTATATATTACTTGCATGTGGAACGGCTGAAAAATGTTGTATTTGTTCGCATCCCTGTGCAATGTTGCATAGTTTAGACGAGGTTTTTGTTGGCCGGACTAAAACCAATAGCTGTTCATTGCGTTTAAAATGAACTGAAACTACTCTGGCTGGAAAGGTGGCTGTGATTGAGAAGATCATGACAATCCGGAAAAGCTTGATAACAGTTGTAAAAAAGCAAAAATAAAATTCCGATACCGGGAGTCGAACCCGGGTCTGCCCGGTGAAAGCGGACCGTGATAGCCGTTACACTATATCGGATGTTATATCATTGTATACGTGGCAGATATCAGGGTCCCTAAATTTTTATCAAGAAAAGATGATATATATGCAACAGTTTAGATCTAAGCTAAATATGTTAACTTGAAACAATGATGGCAATAATTTAGAAATTATTATTTACAAGTTCCAGTAAAAAAAAATACAGCAATTAAGGGTTTAAGGACCCTGATAAAAGCTCTTAAGCATTCCTTTAGTTTATTTTATCTACAAGCCTGGAGAAAAAGAACTCTATTCGCCACTTCTTCTTATATCAGAAACTGGCCAACATTCTAGACAGTTATGCCAATCTCCAGTTCAATACCTGATTTGAAAAAACCCTTTTTTCTGGATAAATTTCGTTCCCATTAAAAAACCATAATTATGTTCAATGACATACAACAATGTTGAGAAAGGTGGATTTGTATTGGACCTTGGCAGTATACGATATTACAGGTAACTCAAACATCACAATGAAAACATGTTTTAGATAGTAAGCGATATCTAAAACAGATATAATTTCAGATTAATACTTTTACTAAAAGAAAAAGGATTTTGATAAATGTAGAAAAGGGAGTTTCCTACTCTTTGTGTTGTTAATTTTGTACTTTATTTACTTTATTTAATTGCTTAAAAAACGTATTGAAACATGGGGGTTACAGTGACTGAAAAAACACCTTAGGTTAAAAACACAACTTACTCTTAGAGGGGCTGGGTTTGAACAAACAATTTTATTTGATGTTGCCTAGCAATGCTTTGCGAGCTTGTAAAGTTTAGCAAAAATTTTAATTCGAGTCTATAAAATACTGGATACTGACAATTATTGTTTTTATGTCCATTTTGTTGTTTGAAATCAATAGTCAATACAAACAATTCAATAAATATATCTCTTCACACACGACTTGGGATTCATCTTTCAGACAGACTACATGTACACTTTGCTACCAATCACTTGTGACTTGGGTATTCTTATTCGCTTCTTTTGACCCTTTGAAACCTGTCATTTTGGAACTACTTCTCTCAAAAAAAGTTCAACATTGCTTGTTTGTGATTGGTTGAAAAACTATCTTAGACCAGTTCCTATGTTTACGGCAGTACGGAAAAAACTCGCAAGTATTCTATTTTTATTATATTTTAATTCGGAAGTGAGAAAAAACTACCACTTTTGTGTAAACATGAATGACCCGCCGCCATCAAACTGTTACTAAAATTTTGACTATATTTGATATTGAAAAAAACAATTATCAGAATTACATTTCACTAATCATTAATGTTCCACTGATTAACAAACTTTACTCAACACAGAAAAGCTTCCATATTTTCAATCACCTTGTTAAAAACAAACAATTAGGGTTAATGGTCTAGTGGTATGATTCTCGCTTTGGGTGCGAGAGGCCCTGGGTTCAATTCCCAGTTGACCCCAATTTTTTTGCCAATCGCGTCTTTTTTTTCGTTTACGTGAAACGTGTCTTTTTTTTTTGTTTTGTTTCGCTGTAGACAAAAAAATGAAAAGTTGTGCATTTCTATTGTGATTGTTTTGGAATGATTATCTTTTGTCTTTCGATTTTTGGGAAAAAAAATCGGTGAGTTCACATCTTTCCGTAGATTTTAATAGTCATGTCCGTGGAGAGCGACGAATCGTTTCATATCACTGAAAGTGAAATGAAACAAAAACTGATTGATCTCGCAAATAAGGAGGTCAATGGCAAGACCATTGAGATCCCAGAAGAGATTAAAGTGACAGGCTCTAAGACATACAGGGACCTGCTCAAAGTGGAGAATTATTTGGCTCCAATTCTCTTTACTGCACTATCATTTTTTGTCAGAATGTATAAAATTGGAGTGAATAATCATGTTGTGTGGGATGAAGCGCATTTTGGTAAATTCGGTTCTTACTACTTGAGACATTCGTTTTACCACGATGTCCACCCTCCTTTGGGTAAGATGCTGGTAGGTCTTTCGGGTTACTTAGCGGGATATAATGGGTCATGGGACTTTCCTTCTGGTCAAGAATATCCAGAATATATTGATTACGTTAAGATGAGATTGTTCAATGCTACCTTTGGCGCTTTGATGGTACCTATTGCTTATTTCACCATGAAGGAAATTGGATACAATAGAAAGGTTACTTGGTTATTCACCTTGATGGTTTGTTTGGAAACTACATACACCACTTTGGCAAGATTCATTTTATTGGACTCCATGCTTTTGTTTTTTACATGTACCACGGTTCTATGTTTTTACAAATTCCACACCGTTAACAGAATGAAAGACAAGGTCTTTACCAGAAAATGGTTTAAATGGTTATTATTGACTGGTATAAGTATCGGTTGTGTTGATTCTGTGAAGATGGTTGGATTATTTGTCACTTCTCTAGTTGGTATCTACACTATTGTTGACTTATGGAACTTATTTGGATTGGTGGGTCAAAAGAAGGTTACTTACAAGGCCTACTATTTCCATTGGACTGCAAGAATTGTTTGTCTTTGTATTGTTCCTTTAACTGTCTTTGCCATCTGTTTCAAAATTCATTTTGACTTGTTGTCAGGTACTGGTCCTGGCGATGCTACCATGTCATCATTATTCCAAGCCAACTTGAACGGTTCAACTTTAACATCAGGCCCAAGAGATTTAATGACCATTGATTCTGTTTTCACTTTGAAATCCCAGTCTTTAACAGGTGGTTTATTACACTCCCACGTTCAAACCTATCCAGAAGGTTCGAACCAACAGCAAGTCACCACTTATGCACACAAAGATGCAAACAACGATTGGGTTTTCCAACTAGTCAGAGATGATCCAAGAAACAGTTTCTTAGAGTCTCATCTTGTTGCTGATGGTATGAGAGTCAGAATTGTCCATAAACAAACCGGTAGAAATCTTCATTCTCATGAAGTGAAGGCACCTGTCACAAAGGGTGTCTGGGAAGTTTCCGGTTATGGTGATGCCACCATTGGTGATAACAAAGATAACTGGATTGTTGAAATTGTTGAAAGCAACGGTAAAGAGGACTCCTCAATTTTGCATCCATTGACATCTTCTGTTAGATTCAAGAATGAAGTTTTGGGTTGTTATTTAGGTGTCACTGATAATCAATTACCAGCCTGGGGTTTCAGACAAGGTGAAGTAGCTTGTTGGCCAAACCCTTTCAAGAGAGACAAGAGAACTTGGTGGAACATTGAAGACCACACTAATCCAAACCTGCCAAACCCACCAGAAGATTTCAAATTACCAAAGACCAAGTTTTTCAGAGATTTTGTTCAATTGAATATTGCCATGATGGCAACAAACAATGCCCTTGTTCCAGATCATGAAAAACAGGATGATTTAGCTTCTGACTGGTGGCAATGGCCAACCTTGAATGTTGGTATTAGACTGTGTGGTTGGAACGACGATAACTTTAAATATTTCTTGATTGGTTCTCCTGCAACCACATGGACTTCCACTTTCTCCATCTTTGTTTTCTTTGGTATTGTGATTGGTTATGTTTTGAGATGGCAGAGACAGTTTGACGATTTCAATCTCAAGAATGCTGCCTCATTATCCGATGCATTGGTGGACACCAACAGTGCGTTCTACAAGTTTGTTTATGGTGCCATCTACCCATTTTTAGGTTGGTTCTTACACTTCTTACCCTTCATTGTCATGGGTCGTGTGAAATACGTTCACCATTACATGCCTGCATTATATTTTGCCATGATGGTCATGTGTTATGTTGTTGACTTTGTGGACATCAGAGTCAACAGAACCGCCTTTTCCATTGTCTGGTACGGTTCCTTATATGCTTTGGTGATTGGTTTCTTCATCTTTTTGAGTCCAATCTCTTTTGGTATGTGGGGTCCAAACGATGAATGGTCCTATTTGAAGCTCTTGAGCACCTGGAGAATTTCCGACAACTAGAGCCATCCAAACTCTCACCAAAAGCTACGAAATCACTAAATGTCAAACATAATACCTATAATATATAAAGCAGTATTTATAAACCCATATATTTATAAAAAAAAAACAAGTATTTACACAGTTTAAAGCTAAAATTTGGTTCAACATGTAAGGGCTATACGCATGGGATGGGTCGGATATTGATGGAAATTTGAGGATGTCCAACGCATGCTATTTATTTCGAAGCAAGAATGAAAACTTGTTATTATATGCTTGATATTGTATGTTTGAAATTCGTAGAAAAATAACCGTATTGTGAATGCAAGGAGAACACACACAGTTGTCCTGAGATGCAGAAGCTATACCCTTTCAATCTCCTCACTATTGGACACCAGAACGCACCAAGGTTACTCAACATCTTTCTATATCAGGAATTCATTACAAAAATCAACAAAAGACTCATATATCAATTGAGAAACTCTTCACAACCATCATCCACCAATCATTCATCCATAACCCATCCACTGTCCATCTACTTTCCGTCTGCTCTTCACCTGCTACCAAAGTGCTCTTCACCTCCCTGTTGAAGCTCGCGATGCAAACCAGTGTTTGTTCAAGTCATGCAATAGTATCATACACAGTGGCGATCTTTTCTTCTTTACGTGTGGAAAGGTCTGCAAATGAACACACAGAGCTATATCGATGGATCACTCAGACCGTATGTGACAAGATCTGAATTTGACATGCAATATCCTATTGCGTACCAGCCCGAAATAGGGATAGTGGACACGACGACGGCGCAGAGCATATCCCAGACTCTGCCCATCATCCAGGGCCAACATGGCTCTGCTGTGGGCGGCAGTGGATCACGGCTAGGTATTCACGGGGCAGGGTCACGCTTGAAAGCTTCCACAGGTGCACCGGGGCTGCAACCGGGAGCAGGCTCGGAACTATACCGCAAGTCCATCAATGATCTTGATTGGAACGACTTCTTTGATATGAATAACATGAAGGCCATTCTGGCAGGCCTGACCAGACGTTTTTTTCAGGGTTGGTTCAGATGTATTGCCAGTCAGCCGTTTGATGTGGTGCGTGTTCTGCTTCAAGTTGGATCGTTCAGAGCGGTCCCTTTTGCGTCCACCACGACCATGAAGGCTGTCGCCCCCGTTCATGACACCAATGTAGCAGAAGTTGAACGGGAAAATTACTTCGATGACCAGCCATTAGAATCGGTGCGTGTTAGCATGATTGACCGGACACACAGCAGAAATACAAGCGATGCTTCTGTGGTCGAAAAGGCTGAGGCGGATATCGAAGCGGAGCTGGAGGATAAAGCAGGCATTGAAACAAGAACAAAAAATGTCAAGGTGGTGATTCAGCCATACTCACTCAACACGTTTGACATGATTGGGGCATTGCTGAACAAAGAAGGTCCTAGAGGAATTTTGAAAGCTGTCAATACCACGTTCTTGTTGAGGACGTTACATTACACATTGGAGGCCTGGTTTTCAGGCTTTATTTCTGGTCTCATTGGAGTTCCCGACCCTATTTTTGTGGATATAGTGCACTCACCAAACGCCAACTTCAGTCTCTTGTTGAGTGTAGTTAGCAACGTCCTGGCCAGCTTGATGTTGACGCAATTGAGTTTGATTAGAATGAAATTCATTGTCACAACTAGTTCCAGAGGATGCAGATCGTTCCGAGAAATTATCACAAGTATACCTAGATTCCATCTTTTCAGAATTCCAAGAGATCTGTTGTTTCCAAGCTTGATCACCAACCTTGTCAAATCGGTGACTTTGCAGTATCCAGAATATCTCCTGGCATCATATCAAATCAACAAGTACAACAGTCCCTTCATGTTCAACATATCGGCTGTTCTACTGAAAATCACCGGATTGTTCATTAGATTGCCATTTGAAACACTGTACGCAAGGGCACAAGTCAATTATTTGTTGAGTAACAATGATGAAATCCCGGAAATAATGAAGATTGACAGACAGGATATGTGTATCGAATTTGGTGGCTACTATGGGTATCTATCCACATTGTACTATATCATGATGGGATCCAAACCACTGACATACAAAGGTCAATCCCTGGAAGTCGATGTTGATGTGGATGAAGCAAATAGAGGCTTCTGTGCCATGTTTAGAGGATGGAAGATTGGGTTGGTGAGGTTGATTGCTACCTATTCTTTGAATCTGTTGAAAGACGATAGATACAGTCTACACGAGGAGAGATTTTGAACGGGCTGTTTTCTTTTATTGTGTATATAATGGTTATAATGTTTAATGAAGTCAGTTTTGGACTAGATTCAGTAGAGATTCCGCAAACTTGGACACCACCTTTTTCTGCAGAATGGTTCTTGATGGATCGTCCATAGAGGTATTTTCTGTATTTTTCAGTTCGGAATCGAACTCTCCGTTCTCCCATGATTTGACAACTTCATCCAGTCCCTTTACAATGGATTCTGTTAACGACTTATTCAGAAACTTCCGCAGACTCGTCCCGTCAATTATATCCTCCACCGTTCTGCCGGATTGTTGGATCAGGTCTGCTTTGGATACAGTTGGTGCAGGTGTGGTTTGTTTAGAATCTTGTGTCTTTGAAGGACTTTTACCACCATTGTTTTGGATATCCAATTCATCTATTTGGGCATTGACTTCTGATCGGCTTTTTGATGTGAGTGCATGAGGATGTGGTGAAGGTGATTTTGTATCTTGTTGTTCGAGTTTTATACGTTTGGCAGTTTCTTGATTACCCTCATCCAGGCTGTGTTTCAGACTTGTTTCAGATTCTGGTAGTCCTTTTACTTCAGTGTCTACACTAGGCGTGTAGACGTTTGTTCCAGTCTGTTCCACCATCTTCCAACTTGTTGATGGAGTAGCTATTTGGTAAGTTGAAATATCAGTATAAAGAAAATAGTGTACACGGAGATGCGAAAGGGTGAAAAAAAAACAAAAAATTGAAAGATACATTCATCTCCAAATCATGCCAGTCCGGGGGCTTTGATTTACAATCAACAAATGGTACAAAGGTTACATATATATATATAGAAAAGCAAGTGAATCACTGTAGCAACTTATTTCGAAGCTGGGTTCTCATGTATTTCCACAAAACGCCGATTTCTTTGGTTTTGGTGAAAATGGACATAGCATGATCTGTAATTTCTGGGTCTAGCGATGGTTCACAAAGTATTATAGACACTTGTTCGGGATCATAGACAAAAAACACCTGTCGATTGAAATCCGATGGATCGATATTGTTGAAAACAAATTTGATAGCTTCAAATGATTGCGGATTGTCAGTTTCCTCTGTTAGAGGATAACTTTCGATTCGGAGTCCCAATAACTGTTCAAACTGGAACAATTTGTCATTGATTAGGGTGGATTGATTCTTCATCAGTTCTCTTTGTTGGTTGATTTCTTTGATTTTTGCTGCTATTTCTACTTCAACTTGCTGTAATTGGGCGCTCATGTCGTCTCTTTGTTTGATCAAGGTATCTTGCTGGATTTTCATTTCGTTGACTTTGACTGCCGACTGCTCTTTATTTCTCAGCTCATGACTCAGCTCCTCAAGCAGGGTTTCTCTCATCTGCTGATTTGACACAATTTCATGCTTCAGGCGTGCTTCCGAATCCTTCAGCTGGCTCAGCTTCTGTTCATACTGCGTTTTGTTTCGGATTATTGACTGCTGTAGCTGTAGAACATATTCCCCCAACACGCTTTTTAAATGCGCCATGTTGGGTTTCAACGATTCCACCGACTTTAAAGACTCTCGCAGTTGTTTTTCTGCATCCAAACAGGCGTCCATTTTAACTTACCAATACAAAACAACGGTGATTTCCGTTCGATTCTTTGTATCTGCTGTTTTGTGGTAGCTGTGGTGTGTGTACAAATCAATGTTTATAGATACTGCTTGGACCTCGAAATTCGCGTTCCAAATATTGTGGCACGAAATCTTGCTGGGAAAAAGTTGCGCGAGAAACCTGTTTTCCCTGGGCGAAAGAAGAATGCATTGTCCACTTTAAGCGGCGCAAGATGGAGCTTTTATGCTTAGCATGCAGTTTTTATCTATCCCATGCAATAGTATGCCCAATATGCATATCCATATTCATTACTGATAATTGCTGATGCATGACTTGTAGTGTGTTGCTTGTATAAGACAGGAACCATCCTGATCTTTTGATCCGCAAACTGACACCGGAACCTGGCGATCATATCAGTACCTTTTCAGCATTTCTGACCCGCAAGATATCGCTATTTGTAGATGCTCTGAGGACTTCATGTCAAACAGTTAGAATATTTTTCTCAATATTATATTACATTTGTTTTGGCATTGATTGATATTATTGACTCGTTGAATCCATTCACCAATTTACGGAAGCAAACACACAAGAACCTATATCTTTACAGTACTCTTCCATTGCAAATACATCTGAAACTAACCCTCTTCTAGAAGATAAAACTATCAATTTTCAATAGAAATAACCTTCACTTCCATATATACAAGCTGGACTACTCAAACCTTGGCTTGAATGCACACATCGATATGCCATGCAAAGTTACATACATCAGAAGCAGCTACCGTTTGCTTTGCACTGTCGTGGCGCAGCATGCTATTTTCGTGGCGTTTGATTAGGCGTGTCTCCATTTTGTGTTTTTCAGCTTTCTCTCATCTTTCCAGGACAGAGAAAAGAGCCAAGACCACAGCGGTAAGTGATAAGCAATGGATGAAAGCACGTTTACTTTGGTGTTTTTTGTAGTTGTAGTTCCGGTATTGGCAGGATTGTTGAGATTGACGTATGTGTTGCCTGGGATTAGCGTAAAAAAGGAATCAAAATTGAGCGGATCTGAGAGCCAAAACGTGCAGCTGGAGAAACGAAATATGTCAGTTCTGCTTGGTTCAGGTGGCCACACAGGCGAGATGATCAGAATATTGGAGCAATGGGATGCAGATGTGCTAAATCAAATGCAAATCAAGTATATAGTAAGCTCCGGGGATACGTTTTCGTTACAGAAACTGAAGCAATTCCATGACAGCAGAAACAAAGTAGAAAAATTCCAAGTGGCACAGATCTACAGAGCCAGAAACATAGGTGAAGGAAAGGCCAAAGCGGTCATAAACACAGTGTACAGTTTTGTTTCTACAATAAAACAACTGGATTTAAAGCATTTGCCAAGTGTATTTTTGACTAACGGCCCCGGAACAGCCATACCCATTGCGTACAGTTTATTTATGCTGAAATTCTTTGGACTTTGTAACACCAAGATCATCTACGTCGAAAGTCTTGCAAGAGTCAACCATTTGAGCTTGACAGGACTGTTGATTCTACCAATTTCAGACAGAATCGTTGTCCAATGGCCACAACTGGCTAGAAAGTATCCACGTTGTGAATTCCATGGGGTTTTGGTTTAGTAAAGAGGTGTATACAGGATTCACTATTTAGTGATTTTGAAACTTTTGCTGCTTCTTCTTTTGCTACCGTCGGATTGAGACAACTTGCGCATAGTTTTGTCAACAACAGAACTTATCTTGCTCAATTGTTCGTCTCCATACTTTTTATAGCTTTGTTTTTGTGTAGCCCAACACACTCTCAACGGATGATTGTCTATCTGAATCAAACATGGCGATTTATATATTTTCACACTCATTTGTGCTAAGGTGGAATTGTAAATCGAAGAGCTGACAATGTCGGCGTTTTGTTTGGAAGTGAGAATCACATATCCAAACCTTCCCTCAGCTACGATATCAACCGACTCCACTGAATCGGCGCATATGGACTCGAAAAACTCTTTTATTTGATCCGAAGACAACTGTTGTACGTCTCCAAACAGGAAAAAAGCGCCATTCTTTTTAGTTTTCAAAGGTTGAAGATTTCCATTGAAGGGAAACCCTTTAATCAACTCTAACATTGATACAGGACCCGAGGAACTGGAATTAGAACTTGAATTAACATTGCAATTCGATGTTTGTTCAGCCTTGTTCTTGGTTTGGACTAGCTCCTTCTCTTTGGATGCAATGAATGCCCGCAAACTTTTTTCCAACTGATCTGTGTCATGGTCAATGTCTTGCTGCTGAAACTTATCCTCCAACAAATTAGCATTGTACACCTTACTAGTGGTATTTTTGGCGTTGGAAACTACACTTTTCTCCGTTTGTATTCCTGCTAGTTTGTACACTTCATCTCGGGTCTTCAAATCCACTCCAAATGTCAAATCCTTCATACATGCTTGACAGCAGTTTCTAGCTCTAGCACATGTCAGACAAAGAACCGTCTTGCCCGTTCTCCAGCTGAAAACCGTGAAGGGCCGGGTGCAAATCTTGCACTCTGCGCCCAACTTTCGTCTCTGCATCTCAACATAAGGATTAGAGCCAAGACATGCATCACAAACCGCTGGATGTTCTTCCATGATGGCCTATGCGTGAATATATAAAAGAACAACAATATTACAATTGTCTTCCAAAGGGAAGCTACAAGAAAAAAAAAAAAATCCAATTTTTTACATTCATGATATTTTTCTGGCTCAGAAAGTGTCAAAGTGTGTCCTCATGGGATTCGGTTGAAGAAATTCAAAAAAAAAGCTCTCATCATAGCCAATCATTTGACAAGAAACTTGATTGTTCGCCTGAACAACCATGTTTGTTGCCATACAAGGTGAACAAGCACTTTCTCTTTCTCGCCAGCTTGAAAAGTGGGAAAAATCTTCCTTTTTATACACCCGCAGGCGCAAAGCGCTGTGAAATATCAGTTTTCAAATTTGAGCTTTGGGGGTTTGATGAATTTTAGAGGGGCGAGTTGAGGTTTTCAAGGAGGAATTGACACAAGTTTCTAGAAAGAGCCCGGAGGGTGGTCCATAACTATATGATGAATGGGGCCCCTAAAAGTAAGACCATAAAGCCACCTGGAGCAGGGATTTCCAGAGTTTCGGTGGCGTGCGATAGATGCCGCAAGAAGAAAATCCGATGCTACTACGAAGGAGAGGGCGCTGGTTGTGCAAACTGTCGTCAAGTCGGACTACAATGCATATTTACAGATAAACTGGCCAGGAAGGCATTTCCCAGAGGGTACACCGAGTCATTGGAGGAACGCGTGAGGGAATTAGAGTACCAGAACAAAAAGCTGCAGAAGATGCTGAGTATGAATCATCACGACAGCCCCGGGGATGAGAGTAATAACCACATCGTGCTCGACAGTCATCATAACACCAACGACATGGAAGTTCCAAACACACACACCAGTAACGGTAATAACGTAATTAATGGTAGCGTAAAAGGACATGTCGTGTTGAGCGATGAAGAAGTGGAAGGAGACAAGTTGAACATAGATAACATCTGCAAACTCAGCACGGATGTTACTACCCACGGCGAAAACTGTGGGTGCGGTAATCACTCCATCATAAATCGACCAGTGTCAATTGCAGGAAGTGTTGACATTGACAGAGGGGACATAAGTGATGATGATGGATCATTATATTCGTCGTCTGTAGGCTCACATTATAACTCACAGTTCTCTAATGATGATATTTCTTTTGAGCAAATCAATGCCCCAGGTGCAGCTGCAGCAATCTCTTTACAAAATAGACTGAGAACTAAAAACTTCATGAACTTGACTAACCTTATTGCAGCTTCGATTCCTCGATCCACGGAAGAAACACTATTCATTCCATCGCTATTATCAAGAATCATTGAAACACACGGGTACGAATCAAAAGCTGCATACTTGACAGCTCGAAGTATTGCACTTTTGAAACAAGCCTATAATGAAAGTGAACGGTATAAGGTTTTTGGAATAACCTTCAATGGTATGAACTTCAATGATGAAATTGAAAAAGAGGAGTCCAAGGCTTTTTTTGAATGTCTCAATTTGCCCAACAATGGAAATTTGGATATTTGTATCAACATATTTTTTGAGACATGGAACTCTATTGTTCCGATATTGAACAAAGAAATATTCATGAGCAATTATGTCAAATTCTTAAAGAGTCGAGAAAAGGGATTCAATGATGGAGAGATGGTCGGATTCGAAAAATTTGGTGGAGTTCTGGTGATCATTACGTGTTTGGTGATGATTTCCAACGAAAGCAACAATACAGAAACCAGCAGTGGCAGCGGAGAAATACTTCAGTACTACGATCATCTGATAAAACAATTGATTCAATCAAACATGTCAAATGGCTGTAGCATATCGTCCCTACAGCTGCTTACCATTGAATTATTGTATTGCTTGGTCACAGAAGATTTAACAACTAGTTATGAACTCAGAGGAAGAATGATAACAATGTGCCAACAGCTGAGGTTGCATAGATGTCCTGCAGCAGTTTTGGGCAGTAACGGCTCCAAAGTCAGCAAACTGCAACAAGGAGAGAGGAGAATTTTATTCTGGTGTATTTACACTTTAGATTCATTTAGTGGATTCATTTTAGGTGTGCCCAGGTTATTCAAAGATTATGAGATTGAATGTGCCCTTCCTAGTACGACCAGTGATCCCGGATTAGTCATTTTGGGGTCATCAGAACTATCTTTAACGGGGAAAGTTGATGAAGTTGCTCTAAGTATAATGAGATATTCTAAAATTTTGGGAATGATTATTGATAGCATTTTCAAAAGAAGTGCCGATGGTATAAATGAAAGCAAATGTTTAATGCTAGAAGATTCTCTTGAAAGTTGGAAGCTGTCATCACCCCAAGACTCCACATTTGAGTATCTTTATTACCAAGCCAAATCCCTAATTTACATGCCGTTGTTGGCTAAGGAAGACAATTCTTCTCGATATTCCCCCGAATTCTTGACAATCCAACAAAGCGCAACTAAGATTCTACAGATATTCTTGAATCCCAAATTGCTACCTTTGCCCTTGAATATCCCTAGACAAAAGGCAAGATTTTCCATTTTAGCAGCTCGTCATGCGTTGGAACACGCTAGAGGCGGACAGCTGTTTTTGGATGCCAAAACATTGATCAGCAGCGTTGTTAGAGGTCTCAAAAACGAAACCCGAGCTGGAAATCTTGGTTGCTTGTCTGAACAATGTGTTTTGACCTTGGAAACTGCCATTGATGCGGTCCTGGCTCAACCGAAAAGAAAACAAAGGGCATTGAATGACATTTTCAAGGGAGAGTCGCTGTCACTAGAAACCCAAAGAGAAGAGCTGCTCAAACAGATACAAGGAGGCCGTACTCAACCCAACAGAGAGCAAGTCGAGTGGGGTGTGGATGCTTCTCTGGGATTTGCGTTCAACTTCAACGGCCAGTCACAATTTCCAACGACTGCCAGTCATATAGAGGAGATGCTTGGTAGCACAAATACTAGCCCTGTTGCAGGAGTGGCAGCTGAAGATCTATTGAACTTTGATTTTTCCTGACTCAACACATGAGGTCTTTTGATAGCCGTTGTTTCGGTCAATTCTGGTGTATAATAAAGATTATATACTCCATGTTCATTTTGCATTGCATAACCATACATTTTTACTGACGACGAATACAACCTAATATATACTATATTTACATTTGAGGTTAGGTCTGTGCGCTTACAGTTTCCTAGCACCATGTAACGATCACCGCTTCAGCACACCAAGAACGTCATACAAAACGGGATCTCCGGCATTACACGAGGTAGCAAATCACCAACCATCAAGTCTGCATGGATGAATGCATATTCAACATCTCACGACACATCCCCATACTACTTTAAGAGCAATGCCAATACGCAAGCAGCAGAGAGGGAGAGTCTCCGTGCTCCCAGTTTTACAAACAACCGCACCGGGCTCCACGAAGAACTACCCCATGATCGCACCTTCCATTTCGAGACCTCAAAACGCAAGTCACAAAACTAATCGTCCTACAAGGGGTTAAAAAAACTGGTCGAGTCTGGAGAACACTGAGAAGCCTACCGTAGATGACCCTGGATTAAGGTGCCCCAGCACCGCATTCCACAGCACAAGTTCCCCAGTGGCTTGTCGCTCCACTCCTATTGTTCCACACCCGCCGCACGTCTGGCCCCCCACGCTCCGCAGCATCACGTGTGCATGTGACAGGAGGCTCAGTCCACCTGTCACATAACCTGATGCCCCAAGTTTGAGGCTGCTGGTCCCTACCGTGAGGTCCAGGCGGTCGGTGGACACACGCCGGCGTTTCGCTGTGCCACGAGGCCAGACACACCGGGTCCCAATGCGACCACGTGTCAAGGACAATGCGTAACGGGGAACCCATGCGGTGCAAAAATAGAAGACTGGTGCCAATAGCTAGGGCCCGGCCTGGATCGTCGTCAGTGAGGGCCGACGACGTGGCGTGAGAGTCGAGCGCAGGACGAGCCAACCCCAGGCCAGCAGGCGCCCCACGGACAGCCAGCAGCCAGCAGCCAGCGGCCAGCGGCCGCTATCCCCAGGCCGCAATGGCACGACCGTGGTCCGATGGGCCCGGAGCTGGATCTCCCGGGTACTATGATCAAGCATGCGCGAACAAACAATATAAAAGGAGGAGTGTCTGCTCGGAACAGGGGAGGTTCTCTTGATGGAGTTGTTTGGCACGAGTAATTTATTACACACATAAACACACACACACACAATGGCTATCACAGTTGGTATTAACGGTTTCGGTAGAATCGGTAGATTAGTTTTAAGAGTGGCATTGTCCAGATCCGACATCAAGGTTGTTGCTGTCAATGATCCTTTCATTTCCCCAGATTACGCTTCCTACATGTTCAAGTACGACTCCACCCACGGTAAGTACGACGGTGAAGTGTCCCACGAAGACGACAAGATTGTCATTGGCGGTCAAAAGATCACTGTCTACAACGAAAGAGACCCAGAACAAATCCCATGGGGTAAGATTGGTGTCGACTACGTCATCGACTCCACCGGTGTCTTCACCACCTTAGAAGGTGCTCAAAAGCACATCAACGCTGGTGCCAAGAAGGTTATCATCACTGCTCCTTCCAAGGACGCCCCAATGTTCGTTGTCGGTGTCAACCACAAGGAATATACTTCCGACTTGAAGATTGTTTCCAACGCTTCCTGTACCACTAACTGTTTGGCCCCATTGGCCAAGGTTGTCAACGACAAGTTCGGTATTGACGCTGGTTTGATGACCACCATCCACTCCATCACCGCCACCCAAAAGACCGTCGATGGTCCATCCCACAAGGACTGGAGAGGTGGTAGAACCGCTTCCGGTAACATCATTCCATCCTCCACCGGTGCTGCCAAGGCTGTCGGTAAGGTCTTACCTGTCTTAGCTGGTAAGTTAACCGGTATGTCCATGAGAGTCCCAACCGTTGATGTCTCTGTTGTCGACTTAACCGTCAACTTGAAGACCGAAACCACCTACGAAGAAATCTGTGCTGCTATGAAGGCCGCTTCCGAAGGTGAATTAAAGGGTGTTCTTGGTTACACTGAAGACGCTGTTGTCTCCACCGATTTCATCTCCGACAGCAGATCTTCCATCTTCGACGCCAAGGCTGGTATCTTATTGACCCCAACCTTCGTTAAGTTGATCTCCTGGTACGATAACGAATTCGGTTACTCCACCAGAGTTGTCGACTTATTAGAACACGTTGCTAAGACCGCTTAAATCTCTAACGACTAGTTATTCTATAATTATATAATGATGAAATAATAAACATTGACTGTTAATTACCTGTGCCTGTACTTAAATACTTGTCTGTTATATATTTGATGTGTTCTTTGGAGATCTTCATGTGCACGTCGTCAATGGCTAGAAAGTCGATTTTCCCCTGTTGCCACAATGTTTGCAGTCCTATTTGATCATAAATAAAGCTCTCCGTCTCTTCGAATCCGAGGATTTTGCCGCTGTCAGCTTGGAGATCATAGAACCACGCGCTCGTTTTAGGAACCAACATTTCATCCTGTTCAAACATAACCATCACAAACTTATCCAGCTGTATCATGTTTTGCCAATAGCTGTCTTCGAAAAAAAGTTCGTTATTGACATATTTCAAAAATACACTCTTTTCGAGATAAGTATTGTAGTCTTCCACATCTCGGAAATATTGCGCTTGAATATTGTTGTTCTGGATGACATCCTGGTACATTCTTCGTTTCAAAAACTCGTTTCGTTGTTTGCACATCCACGTCGAGCACGGAGGCAAGTCCGAGATCCCGTTGTGCGGGCTCCCGAAGGTGATCAAGCTAGAAAATTGCACTGCATCGCATGTTTCAACAACGGCTCTCATGAACAATCCACCCTGCGAAAACCCAACACCATTGAAGCGGCTACCCAGTTGTTGAATTTGTTTACAAACTTCCATCACGTTTGTCATGGAGTCTCCAAAAAGTCCGGCCTCCACGTCTTTTTTCGTATCTTGGTCAAGATAGATGGAATATATTTCCAACAACGGATCCGCTTCGTGAATACTATCTACAACCCATTCCATGGACTCCGAATTGTACGAATCCCCCATTCCATGCCATAGAAGCACTGGAGTCGACGAGTTTCCTTCTGTCTTGCCATGTTTCTGAATCCGAACCCCGATTTGCGTGCCTTGCATGAATCTTGTCACAAAATCCCAAACTCTCATGATCGTCTGCCAAAATCCCCACTTTCACCTAAAACACAACCAAATAGACCCTGCCACACTCTACCGCACTGTACCGCACCGTACCACACTGTGCACCAGCCTATTTTCTGCTGGCATCTTATCTCTTCAGCGGACTTTCGTTTTCAGTCCTCCATATACGCGCCTACACAACACCCGGGGTTGTGCTGTTGAGTATACCGCACGTAGGCATGGAAAGACACGGTATGGCTAGTAGTGAATCACTAAAATGCTGGTTTGGCGGTTGTCGGAAACTGCCCAGTATATGGAATATGGCGTGCGATTAGCATTTGCAGGATGGATGCAAGGGCCACAATATGCCATAATCATGGAAAAAGAGTCACGTGACATATCATTTCACCTTACGCCGCATCACGTGACGGAATTGTACTGAGATGAATTTTTTTTGAAGTTTTTCACTCTGTATGATGTATTCAAATATTGTCCAGCACTGGGGAAAATGGTTCAATACAAGGGTGTATTGAAGAAAAAAGTGGTAGAAGAGAAGGTGAAAAAGGTGAAGCCGAAGTATGTGTACAAGGTTTTGAACGATGAGCTGAAAGAGCAGACGTTATTGGCAGCAGAAGCACAAATATATAAATTGAAGAAGGAAGGGCTGACGGATACTCCAATTCAGTTGAATCTGACTTTGGAACAGCCAACTAATAAAAAAGAGGATTTCACCAGAAGAATAGTGAATATTCCCAACAGGCTACGAAAAGTCAGGGAAGCTCCTATACTTCTTGTGACGGAGAACCCTGCCGACTACTATCGTGGAATCTTGAATGAAAAGGATTCTGTCACTGAGGACATTTTCAAGGATATAATGGGCATCAAAACGTTCCAAGCCAGATGCAAAAATAAAAAAGGTACAAAATTGTTTCACGAGTACGACTTGGTGATGGCAGATTATAGACTAAGCTCGAAGTTGCCGGAGCTACTGAAAGGTACCATTTTTTGCAAAACTAAACAAAACTACCCTCTCTTCATCCAAATGTCTCCTCCAAAACTTGAAGACGTATTACAAGACGAAAATTCGAACCAAAAACCTAAAATTGACACCGAGTTTGTGTTCAAACAAGTCAACGCATGGTGTAAAAATACAACATATACCGCAACCAACACCACCACCATGTCGATACTTGTAGGTTTCCCCCACATGAAAGGTTCTCAAATAGCGGAAAACATTGATGCTGTGTTATCTTATCTCACCGACAGACAATTTAGACCATTGGGTGGTGTGATAAAAAATGGACTCCAAGGAATTGAACTCATTCATCTCTATGCCAATGACACCAGTTTACCTATCAAAAAGAAAGTGTCTGCACCTGTCGATGTACTAGAAATATAGTTGTACTGTATAACAAAAAACCTATATATGTTTTCCCTCAATGTCCATTATTTGGTGGTCTGGAACCAAATATACTCGACCCAACTCTCACACTGGTGCTACCTTGTTTGATGGCCTGGACAAAATCGCTACTCATGCCCATACTCAGTTGAAATTCGTCCTCTTTGAGAGATGGAAACTTACCCAGGAGTTGTTTCTTCAGATCGCTCAGTAAACCAAATTCGGCATTCTCTCCTTCCTGCACACTAGCAGCATAGCTACCAATGGTCATCAAACCCTCAAATTTGATAGTGTCGGCACATTGGGTCAAGATGTATTCTACAATTTCATCCAACTCGGCACCGGGATGACATCCACTCTTTTGGTCTTCACCTGAAGTGTTGATTTGAATAAAGATCTTTTGGGCTTGAATTCCCTTTTTGGAGACTGCATCTTGTAGCTTTTTGACCTTCTTCAATGAGTCAATAGTTTCAATGATATATATTGGCTCCACGTATTTGATCAAATCTTTGACCTTGTTGCTTTGCAAACCTCCGATGAAATGCCACTTGATATCTTTAGGCAGCACCTTGGACTTTTCAATCAGTTCCTGAACATAGTTCTCACCGAATTCTCTAATACCCATATCGTATAGAGCTTGGATATCACTTGCAGGTTTCAATTTTGACACACATACCAACGTAGCCTTTGGGTTTTCCGCATCGACCTGTTGTTTGATGGCTTCAAAATTATTCTTAAGCTGTTCAAAACGTTCCGCACTGTATTCCAACGACATGACTGGTAAAAATTGCTTGTACTGTATCCCAGAACTGGATAGTTTTCTCACAAAAACTCGATTCATTCCTGTGTAGCTTACAACTGTAGTCAGACTGGTGACTTTTTCTTGATGGAAATATGTAGCAAGCGCGCTATGTGTGTAGATCTTTAGTCACTCCACCACTGACAGCTATATGAATACCATGGTAGAGAGAGAGGGAGTGATCAATGACTTATATATATATATATATGGGTGTATCTTTCAGTGATACATTTAATTAGATTAAATAAGGGTAAAAACCGACTTGAGGCTATTCTATTGAAAAATGAAATAAATTGGTATATACTTTTTTTTTAACATTATACAATACTGCAAAGTATATGGCAGATAAGACGGGGAAGAATAGCTCGATCTTCGAAGAACATGTGGTACAATTTATGGAAAAAATAAAAGTAGTCTGTGCAAGATTTGAGGTTTCTAAATACTAAATTTTTAGTTTTGTCATTGTCTGGTTTGACGAAACCTGTGAAGGATTATCATCTCTTTCAATTGCTTGCATTAGACAAGCACATTAATCCTTCTAAATAAAAAAACCAACCCAAGAGCAAACCCTTTATGTTTTTTTCAGCATCAAATTATCAAACAAAAGAGTCTTCTAAAATAAGGGCTTAATTTTTGTCACACCAAGTAAAGAAAAGCACACCATTAGACCATACTTTTTCCACCCATGAAATAAGAACCAATAAAAAGAGAAGGGAAACTCTTTTTGAAAAAATAGCCTTAGATCATCTTAAACATCCTCACAAGACGATCACTCAACCACATGCAGTCTTCCGTAGAAGATGTAGATCTAACTTCGATGGAGTTATTGACGACTTTGCAAAGTACCCCGATACGCCTGGATCCAGTACACAATATAGCAGCAGTTTTGACGGTGGATGATTCCAAGGGAATGATTTCAAAGTGGAGATTTCCAAATATACGGCATATATCAGAAGGAAGCAGAGTTGTTTCAAGTTTAGTTATAACAGAATTGGCTGAAATTGCATTGAACCGGGAATCAAAAACAGTTTCAGACATGCCATTAGAAGTGTTGAGATCATTGATGGTCTTAAGACCGGTAGAAAGTCGGAACCTATGGTTATTGATGTGTAGAAATGGCTCAGAGTCCTCAGGCATGAGTTTCAACAGCGTGAAATCAAGGGTGATTTTGTTTTCAGTGCCGGTTAAACTGTACTCATAATAGGTTTTCCAATCTGAAGATGTCTCTAGTGAGTAGTTCATCAGACTTTCTGTTTTAGGTTTATAATTGAACACCATGTGGACTTTCTCGTTTTCTCTCTTGAACCGAAATATGATTTTACACTTTTCATCATCTAGCAATATACCTTGATCAAATCGAAGTAGTCTAATGTAAGTATCATCAAATAAAGTAGGTTTTGCTATCAATTTGAGATACTCCGAGGCTCTTTGCCGCAGTTCAATATTCATACTGTTCTTCTCTTGCGCAAATGCAATCTCTATAATCTCCAGCGCCTCAACATTAACGTAATAGCTGTATAACGAGTCCAATATCAGTAGTTTTGTAGACAACCCAACAATTTCATACTTGTTTAATATTTTCAATAATTGAACATTCATATTTCCACTTTTCCAAGTGGTGAAATTATCAGTCAGCAGCAAGCAAACAAATCGAATAAAATTCTCACAACTGCCCATATTCATCAGCTTCAAGACATAGTCAAGAAGAATATCTACTAAATTCTGTTTATTTTCCGTAGAGATTGACGTATTGTCAATGTTTTTCACAACCAAATTATACAGCTTTTCAAATGATTGAAAATTGTAATTGCCATAGCTGACATATATTTTTAAAATTTTCTTGATAGAATCTTTCAACAATTGAAAATCTCCCAATCTGGCTAGAATGTTCAGTATATCATCCAAAACACTGCCTCTTCTTTGTGACGATTCTGCCTTTTGCAAATAGTATATGGATATGATAATCACCTCTGTTATTTTCTCTGAATGCATGTATTCTTTTGGGCAAACTGAGATGGATGCTTGCATAATTTCATAACTGAGATTGACAATCTCAACATGCTGCTTATCTTGAATAAGCCTTCTCCATATTGTCAGGTCTTTGAGAAGAATATGTGCATTCTCTTCATTTATCAATGGCTTCAACCTTTTCAAATTCAAGGTTTTGATTGAGGAATTTCCATGGGATTCACACAGTGCCATTAAATATTTCATGATATTAAGTATTTGATCTGCAGTTGAAACAAATGGGTTCAATGAACCAAATAGCATTTCATTAGAATCTTTCAGAGAGGATGTTGTTAAACTGGAGGAGATAAAAATAGTAGCATCAATGCTTTTCTGAATTCTGGTAATATCAACATCAATTTTCTTCACTTTGATCAAGTCAAGGAGGTCTACTATTAGTAAGATAGATTTCAGATTATCATGATCCAACAAATCATACAATTTCTGAACTATAGCATTGGACATAATGTCCACTCCTCGCACAACGTGCAAATACTTACACACGGCAACTGCCAGATTTCCACCATTATTCTTCAACATATTCAGCAACGGTAAAATAACCTCATTACTAGAGTATTCATATTTTTTGACTAAAAGAGCAAGCCCCATTATGGCTCTTATTTTAATGTACTCGGACACGTTTTTCAAAATGTAAAATTTCAAACTTTCAACCAATTTTTGTATGTCTATTTTCAAATCCACCAATCCAATTATATCAAGTACATTTTGGATGACAAACACAGTTTCGGCATCAGTTTCATAATTCTTGGCTATACCATCCACAAGTAAGTTCATGTCATCATTATTCAAACACAAAGCAAACATGGATTTCAGGCCCAAATATCCAATCTCTTTATTCTCTAAATTTTCTGAACTGGCCAGCTTCAGACACCAATTTTTTCCCAATTCACCCATTTCTCCCAGTAGATCTATTTCTTGTCCATTCATTGACAAATACATCAATTTACAAATCTCCTTTTTCATAACCGGTAATTGTCCACCATCAACAATCGCTAATTGGGTACGGATCTTAATTAGTTCTTGCTCCATTTTTTTGTTTTCATCTACTGGATTTTTGCATTGTCTAATGCCATTGATGAACTGCACCATACTTTTGTCCGACATGTTTGATGGCTCTTCCGTGTTATCCTAGCAAGAAAACCCGGAGTTATTTCTTTTGTTCAAAGTAGAGCTTTTCAATCATTCGCTCTTGTTGAGATTGTGAGTGTGTGTGCAATGGATTAGATAGCCAATAATTCTCTCACGGCAAGGTTATGCAAAAGTCATGAATTCTATTGTCCGGATTACGGGGAAAAGAAGAGAAAATTCATGTTTCCTGATAATATAAGTTTTTGTTTGTTAAAATCTGAAAAAAAGTTGATATTTTTATACAAAAGGTAAGGTCATAGTGTATAATGAAGTAACAACTTTTTGACTAACTATAGGAATGTTTGATATAAAGTGTATAACAGAAAAGGATATGAATTAGAAGCTAAGAAAAAAGGAAAATGATAAAGTAAGAGTATATTTTTGCATAGTATAGTGTTAGACATTAGCACCATCCATCTGTTTACGTAAATCAGCTTGTGATCCACTTCTTGGGATCAAATTTTCTGCACCGTGAGGTCTTTCCATCGAGTGGTCATAAAATCCATAAAGAGGGGTTTCTGGTGGTTGGTACTGTTGACCTGTAGCTTGTGACCTTTTCATTTCACGTATACGTTCTTTAGCAGTACCCTTAGAAAGAAAAGTATCAGTGCCGTTCAGACCAACCGGATTGAACATAACAATAGAATCTCTGATCTGGGACGGACTTGGCTTGGACCCCGTTTTCTGGTTCCAATTGACATGGTCAATAGGGTCAAATCTTTGATTTACTGGGATGGCAGGCATTGTGGTTGGGTTTTTATTGGAGTTGGAAGTGAATGTGGTGAACGATTCTAAAGTGGAGGTACGTTTGTTCAACTGATGAGGCGATGGTAATGACTCCAGCTGTGGCAAAGGTCTAGGAGCATTAACATATGGTTGAGCTCTATGGTTAGCTGGATAACCATTATAGTATTGCTGCTGCGGATATGCTTGCTGGTAATTTTGTGCCTGATTTTGTTCGTAGTACGGTTGTTGTTGCTGGTAATGAGGGTAGTAGTTTTGCTGGTAGCTTTGGTCATAATACTGTTGTTGGTTGTTTTGAATTATGTTACCAAACTGCTGATGAGCATAATTACCATTGGCATAATTTGTGTTAGTGTAATTGGTGTCTGTAGGTAGATAGACACTCGACGACATGCTTGCTCTGAAGTCATGATCTTCATTATCATCACCATCACCATCATTTGCATTGGTTGGCAGTTGTAGTTTGTTATGATCGATTGATTTAACAGATTCCGTTGGATATTGAGAATCTGTTTGATCGTTATCAGGAATCTGTAAATTTGGTAGTGGCGGCATTTCACCGTTGTCTAATTGGTCATTTTTTTGTTTAATGGATCCATTTCTCGAGAAGTAAACTTTGTAAACGGATTTCATCCTATTCAATTGTTCTTCTTCTTCAGGAGATAAGGGAGTGTCTTTTCCTGCCAATTTTTGAAAGTCAGGCAGGTCATCGTGTACGTGATTTGAATTAGAAAAAATGTTTTCTTTTTGGTTGTCGGTAGATTGATCATTCAAAATGGTTGTGTGAGATGAGTTTTGGTTAGTGTGGTTTTGAGTATTGTTTGAATCAGAGAATATTGGCGATGATTCACTATTTTGCTGTTCCTGTTCCTGTTCTTCTTGTGTTTGATGAAATTCGCCGTAGTACTCATTTCTACCGTCATTTTCCGTAGGGTGTTTTACGTCGGAATGAACAACACTATTTTCGGAAGGAGGTTGATCGTACGTATCTTGAAATTGGTCATGCTCGTCGTTATCATCATCATCATCAGAGGATTCAATTTTAAAGTTGTTATTGTCGAGTTTGGGGATGGTTGCTGGATCATTCAATCTTTGAGTTTGATTTGCACCAAAAACAAAATCGTCTGCTTCAAGAATATTGGTGACACCATTATGGTCAATAGGCTCATCTCCAGTTCCAGTTCCTGTTTCAGTTCCACGTTCTCTTTCATCCTCATTCTCCTTCTTGTCACTATCATGGGCAAAGCTCCCAGCGCCAATCTGTGAATCATAATTGGTTAATTCACGTAAGTTAGATTTGACGGTTTCAAAACCAGTCATAGCTCTCGAATCAGAACTGAACGAAGTGCGCCTAGAGTTGGCCTGACTGACGTTTCTGGATACGACTGGCGTGTTCATCTTTTTGACGGGATAGTTGAATTCGTGGTAATCTAATCCTAGATTTCTGGAATACCTATCGAGCTCTTCTTTAGATGAACCCAGAGGCAGGAAAAAGGCACCTGCTTTCTGGTTGGTACCGGAATTGTTGTAATTATATTGGCTGAAGTTGGATTTGGACGGCGAGTCGGTGAGATTAGGATATGGCGATTTTTCGTTGAATGGGTTTGGAACAGACTCGTGGTTGGCACCGCTATACACATCACCCGTCTCTGCCGCCTTGCCAGCGTTTCTCTCGTACTGGTAGTCATAGTCAGGTAGAATGATGTTATCTCCGTTGAAATCTGGGTCGTTGTCGTCCAAAGACTCCTTTTTATTTCGTTTGTACGCCTTGATTCCAAAGAACAGAACAATCACTGCAACCACAACTACAGGAATGATCACAGCAAGACAGATTGCTAGAGTGTTGGTGGAGTTGGTGCCCGTCTCACACATCTGTGCCGAGCCCGTACATTTGGTTTTTGCCATCTTTGCTGTGCTCTGCTACCGCTGTCCACCTGTGTTCCAGTGCACTACCAATGCGATGTCCAGAAAACTCTCACCAGGCTGCATCTGAAGAATCACGAAATGAAAACAACGCGCTTTTTCTTTCAAAACCCACGCTCCATGGCATTCCATCCAATCGCACACACAACGCGCGTGCCTAGCAACCGGCTGGACTTGCTACGTGGAAGCATCCTGCACCGTCCAGGAAGTGCCAAACATGTTGCATAATATATACCGCATGTCTCAAGTTAAACTACACTACACCACACCACACTAAACCGCACTACAATACTCTATACCGTGCCAAACCAAATCTACTCTACCCTTATCTACACACCCTCAATTCCTGCTGCCCTCACGCTAGCCTTGCTACCCTCTCGCTACCCTTTGATTTGTAACAGTCGCGCGCCTCTAACGAGAGCACGTGACGTGTTGTGACGCTGCGCAACGCGGCGTGCTGTTGGTTGTGAAAAATTTGATCGTCAATCGACGGCCCGCGGACGGCTCTGGTAAAAGGCAAGAGCCGTGTTTTCGGGCGCGTCGCGACGCTGAAAGAAACTAACCACGAGAGGGAGAAGTGCGGAATGTGGCCCTTTTATACTTCTCGAGCTCAACAAAACCAACGGCAAGAAAACGGTATAAGCTGGAGACTGGCAGATTTAGCGAAAACGATGGACGTTACTTTACGTATCGTTATGTGGTGGGCGGCAGGCGCCAGACGCCACGCGCCACGCGTCATCAGGGTTTCCCGAACAGGTAATATATTCAATGGAAAAGGCTGAAGAGAGGTACTGTCCGAATAGACAGATAAAGGCGGATGCGGTCGCTCACGCAGTATAGGCCACAATGGATATGTGGATACGGGAAGTTCTCAACAGTGGTGGCTGCTGAGGAGGCCTCTGAGGGGAGCGTGGGGCCCGAAGAGGGGGGTGAAGGTGAAGGTGAAGGCAGAAGTGGTCTTGTGGCCATCAAGGTGGTGCCTGGCGCAGTGCCTAAAGAGACGGAGCTATCTTTGCTGGCAAGGATAACGCCGTACAGACATCCAAACATTGTCGAATGCACGGCAGTATTTCAGTCCAACGAGACAGCATATATTGTACAAGAATTGTCCTTAGAAGGAGAGCTGAACCCCAGCAATTTCATCTATTTCCCCTCCACCATATCGCCCATGCAGGCCATGTCCGCCAAGGTGGTGGACATTCTCAGCGCTATCCAGTTTCTTCATAGTCTCAACATTATCCACCGAGACATCAAGCCCTCAAATTTCCTTGTATTTCCCAACGGAACCGTCAAGCTGACCGATTTTGATACCTGCTACACCCTCAAATTGGATGTTCGCATCGATAGCGCCCAATTATACGCAAAACTCATCGGCACTCCACTCTTCTTGCCACCAGAGCTTCTTTCCACACCCCCAGAGACTACCGCACCAACAGTACCGGCAATATCTTCCAAATTGTCTAGATTGAACATTTTCTCTAAACACAAGAAAAAAACCACCTCGATGCCAGAAAACTACAATCCATACATGTTGGATCTGTGGTCTCTAGGAGCCTCGTTGCACTATCTCTACTATTCGACATACCCCTTTTACGCAGACAATGAGTTCACTCTTTTACACAAAATTGCAACCTGCGAGCCAGAAACACCACAAACTTCAAAAAACATATTCCCCAAACTGGCACTTATAATAAAACGGCTGCTGGTCAAACAACCTTCTCAAAGACTAACGATACCGGGTATCATGGAAATTTTGGACATCTCTCATTTGAACAACTGTGCTTCATCTAAGTCTCCACCGTTACCAATGATCAAATGCCACGATTTAGATCTGGACATTTCGAATCTGTCCGAATCGGCTTGCCTCAGAGATAACGAACTACCCTCCTCACCAACAAAATTCAATTCCAATTCAAAATTCCAACTTCCCATCTTCATGTCCCCCAAATCTTCACCAACAAAACCTCCCGAGTTTTCCAATCAGACCTATAAAAATAACAGTACATCGTCATTACCGCTGGCAAATCCGACGACTTCGGAATTCCGCAAACCACCAAACTCCCATCTACTTGATAATAATGGGGAGAAACGAGCATCAGTTCATACCATGCCCGATAAGCTTTCCAAGTCTCAAGCTGGATCACTCAAACACAGTAAACCAATCAACTTTAGAAAATTTAATAGGTCTAATTCTAGTTCGACCTCCAAATCAAATCTAGCCAACTCTGCTACCTCCAACATGACCGATGTGGACATCCAATTAGCTAATGATTATAAACTGTACACTACGATGGATGATTACCTTGACGGGTTATAATCGTCCCCAGCACTACGCTTTTTACTCCCTCGCACCTAATTTTGTACCTAAAATAAATCTGCATGTAATATATTGTTTAGTTCGTTATATACTTCTTTGAAAAAAAAATAGATGTATAAAATGAAACAGGTATGTATTTTTTTTTTTTTTGTAGTGTGGAAGAAAAACTTCAGTGTATTCAAGTGTGTGTTTTATACTGTCAACAAAAGCAAATTTCTTTCTTTTAGTCTAGATAATTAAATTATCACCTCTATAGGTGAACTTTGAAGTTGTTTCTCCTTTAGGTGCTTCTCTTAGAGGGAAGTCAGTAAGATTTGATCCATATGTTGCAACCGAATGCGCAATCAATTGGGTGTTGATCAAAAATGCATCCCATGCGATATTACTTAGATCGTCGCATAATTGATGGTAACATTTATCTAAAACTCCACCATTGAAAACATTCTTCTTTTCTGCACCTGCTGCAACACCTCCACCAGGAATGCCATGTTCAATGAAACCGACATAATCACTACGTCCATCAAATGGGATCAAGGTGTGATTCAATCCCTTTGAGTCATAATAATCAATATACAAATTCTTCAACTCCTCACTACCCTTTGGATTATCGATGTTGTTGGCATCATAAACTTCATATTCGTAGTTTGGAGATGCCATCATGTCATAATCCATAAACAATCTAATTTTGGCATTTTCTTCTGGCGTCAATGTTTCGGCGTAGTAGTTTGATCCTAGCAAACCCTCTTCTTCAGCTGCCCACCAAGCAAATCTCACCTTGTTATTAACCTTAAATTTGCTTAATTGTGTAGCAACTTCAAGCAAAGAGATGGTTCCGGAACCGTCATCGTTGATTCCCGGGCCTGCGCTAACGGAATCAGAGTGTGCACCCAACATGACAACATTTTCTGGATCACCATTGTTGGTTTCCGCAATGACATTCACTGTGGTGACGGGTCCAACAAAAGAATCCACCATCAATGTGGTAATCAAAACAACATCTTTAGATAATAACTCCACGTAATGTTCTCCATCCTCCATGCTCAATCCTACACATGGCGCAACAGTGACACCTTCTGGTGGAACACCCAAAGTACCTCTAATTTCTCCCTTTTCATTATTGTAAATGACAGCACCAATGGCACCCAACTGAGAAGCTAGAACTGCCTTATCCCCAAAGGCACATTCACCTCTTTTGATAAGTGCGATTTTGCCAGTGACATCAACATAGTCAGCAGCATTACAACCAGAGTTAGCAACATTGACCAGTGGAGCAGTGATTGGTTGGTGATGAGGAGTTGGTGGCGACATGTCCATTTCAATTAACGATTTAGGAACTTCGCCATTAATGGTCAGATTGAAATTGTAAATCTCAGACATGAACGCCTTGAATGGTTGCATTGTGACGTTATAATAACCACCGAGCTTTTTCAACTCGTGCTTAATGTAGCCCAATGTAGCCCAATGGCCTTTGGAACCAATGACTCTGGTTGGATGGCCTCTAGACTTGTTACTCATCCCCGCAATTTGGTACAACTTTTCTGCTCTGGCCAACAAAGCTTCATGGGTGATGAGAGACTGCAACTCCTCCGTCTCAACCAAAGGATAATCTTCAACATCAAAAGAAAATAGTTGCTCCACCATACCAATATCATGGCTATCGATATTAACATCAAGATTCAAAGTTTCTTGTTTGTGGTGTTGCTGAGGAATGATGGCTGCATGGCCAAGCGAAGCAAAGACTGAGAAAGCTGCAACTAATTCCAGCTTCATCTTGAACTGTTTACAGAACTTGAAAAAAAAAAACTGAAAGGTAAAAGGAAGAAAGGAAAGAAAGGAATTTGAAGAAAAGAAAAGAAGACAACAAATGAAGGAAGGAAAGAAATAGAATCTTCCCCCGAAACCCGGCAACCAATTTATGACAGGCTCGGGTTTTTTTTCTTATCGCGCTTGATAACACTTCCTATTTGGGAGTGACAGGAATTGGGTCAAATAGAGGGCAGAGCTAGAATCAAACGGGAAGGGATTTTAATTGTATAAAGAAATGCAAAACAAAGAAACAATAAAATGCACAGAGACAAAACCTAAAAACAATGTAAAAAGGATATATAATTAACACACAGGGTATCGAAGAAGTGTCGGGAGTTTGGATTGGATGCCATGTAGAGAGAAGGAAACAAAACAATCATATGTGTATATTCAAAATGTAGTAGAAAAGTAAATTTCAAATCTATTCATCAATTGAGGGATAAGCAGCCGGAAGCCAGCAGTATTATCTTTGGAAATTGAAGCCAGGAAGCAGCATGGCTGGTAGGGGAGACTGAGACTGGGGTTGAGAAGGTGGGGCACTTGAGGAAGGGCTATTGAATTGATAATTGTTGAAGTGGTGGGTATTGCCAAAACTAGCTTGTTTTTGCGGCAATTGCATTTGCAATTGGTAGTTTAGCTGATTTCTATTTTGATTCTCCATGTCGGAGAGTATAGATAAAACCTTGGAATAGATTCTTTTACCGTAGTTTGAATATCTTATATTGGGTAATAAGGGACAAATCAATTCTGCAAACATGCATTTGATAGGCCATTCAGAAATTTCCAGGGCCGTTTGGACAACATAGTTTCCATATTGATCTTTAATTAAAGAAATTAAACATTGCAAATTCATAATTGATGTCAGTAATGGGTTCATAATTGGGACAGCATTATTATAGGCCTTCAATTTTAAACATTTTTCAACAACATTGGAGGAAAATTTACCGCAACTCAAAGTAGTGATATCATTGGAGATCAAATTGAATAATCTAAGGTTGATATCATTCAAATTCAATGAAAGTAAATACTGAACAACATAATTGCCAAATTGGTCGTTCATCAAAAACAGTGAGTGACTCAGAATTTCATTGCTGATTCTTTGAGTCTGATAATTATCACACTTATTCAACAGCTTTTGCAACACGCAACAACCATGTTTATGTGTGGAGATATCAGTCAAATTGAGAACAACCAGGTCCACCAAAAAATTTAAATCTTCATAATTATAGTGGGAGATGATTTTTTGAACAACGTGATTCCCATTCAGATCATGAATTAATCTGACAATATGAGGAGAAATGGCATATGAAATCAGATTATGGTGGTCTTTGGTTGTCAAACAACCAATTAATTTTTGCAAAGCCCTTGTTCCATGTAAATTGATTGCAATAATATCTATTTGATTGGTGACTTCAATCAATATTTGGGAAATCTGATTTGGATTTGCTGTCAACATCAATTTTTGAATCAGATAGTTACCAAATGAATCTAGCATCAATGAGGATGAGTGTTTATACGTTGCATTGAAGATGATTTGAAAATTTAGTTTGGATTCCACTTCATCCAACTTTCTTTGTAGCATTCGACAGCCATGTTGATCCTTTGATAAGCTCAAGATGTCTTCGGTAGAGAGAATAGACAAATCAAGAGTTGACGAAGATGAAGAGGGAGTTGTTGGTGTCAGCGCACCAGATGCGGCAGAGAGCGGCTTATTGTTATTAGCAGATAACGGTGGAGTCATTTGATTAGAATGACGTCTATTATTAGACTGAAAGTTGCCATTGTTATTGGTATGAGAGGTCGTAGTAGCATCAGCAGTAGTATTGACAAGTGGATATATAATTTGGGAACATTGCGTAAGACCTTGGCTTGGGGTACAAGGATTTGGATAAAGAGCGTGGCTAGTTGAAATAGATGAAATGGAGGTTGAGTTGGAATGTAACGAAGAATTGGAAAACAATGTATTGCGTCTTGTAGGAGGAAATGAAGGAGTGGATTGTACGTCAATGGAGATATTTCCGAACTGTGATTCCAAATTTGACATGGCCATTACCGGATCCGTCAAACTGTGATCAATTATCGAAGGTAAGGAATATCTATTACTAGAGTGCAGAGAAGAGGTTGGAGGTAGCACCATGAAGTTTGGGGTATTGGAGTTCGAGCCGCTGTGGGACTTGGCTGTAACCGGCATGGAGTTAGTCCGGCAATGACTGGAAAACACCCCTAGCTGCGGTTCACCGGTACCGACGCTGCCCACTTGGGCGTTGCTGTGGCTGGTCCTATAACAGTGGCCTGTACTAGGCGCCTGCACCAATTTGGGGGTGTTGTAGATCGTGTCTGTGGACTCGTCATACCCAGAATGGTTCACCAGGTTCACAGGGGGCTCCAAGCCGGTTGGAGTTTGACCCAAGTAAAAGGCTTCGGCGTCACCGGATACCACTGCTGTATCGGTGTCTAAGTGGTCAGTAATGGGGATGCTGGTCCTGTACATTGCAATAGTCTGTGCCTAGGAACACAAGAAATTCTGGAAAGAGACAGAATGAAAACGGGCAGACTGAAAAAAGACAGCCAGATCAAATGTACCTCTTATGATTTATTAAGTAAGTAGCACATTAGGCTTTACTTATCCCGGCTGAGCCTCCGGTCTGGAACCCATTTGAAAGGCAGGCCCGCCGATTGGGAAATGATGCTTTATTTTAAAAACGTTATTGCGTCGATAGACGCCTGATGGGCTTCTTCAAAGTCGTCGATCGACGTGAGAGTAGATTGGCACGTAGCACCGTCGATCGTCGTTGCCGTTTTTGCTCAGCGATTGCATCCTGCTCTAAAGAAGTGAATAGACCCCAAGAAGGTATTCCGCCATAATAACACTACAAGGACAATGACGACCCCTTTCATAGGCGTTTATGTGGCGCTGTACGACTATAGCGCCCAGAATTCCGAGGAACTTTCAATTGGGGAGTCTGATTTGTTGTATTTGTTGGAAAAGTCCGATTTTGATGACTGGTGGCTGGTTAAAAAGAGAGTATTAGATGCGGACATCGACGAGCCCCAAGGTCTAGTTCCCAAGTCTTACATTGAACCAGCTGTAGCAAGCTCTAAGGCAATTGCCCTTTATGACTACAGTAACCAGACCGAAGAAGAACTCTCGTTTTCGGAAGGCCAGATTTTCAACGTGTACGATAAATCTGACCCCAATTGGACCTTGGTTGATATAGATAACGCCAAATTTGGATTTGTGCCAGGAAATTACATACAAGACTACAATGAAGCAGCTGATACTACTCCAAACAACCCAACCAATGGATTGTCTGCTTTTCCGCAACCAACCACATCCGTGGCAGCAGTTTCTGTTGTCCCTGCAGCGTCCTCCTTTCCACCACCTCCTCAAAGGGCCGATCGACAAACCTCTCAGGCAGCGGAGGTATCCAGATCTAACAACATTCAACAATCGAGTTCTCAAGCCAATTTAGATGAATATGACAATGACAATGAGTCAATTGCCCCGCCAATGCCTGCTAGACCTTCACAACAACAACAACAACAAGAAGCCCCTAGACCTTCTTTATCTACCCCCAACAGGTCCCGCTCATCTTATCAAGACAATGATTACGATAATTACAGAGAAGAATCAAACTCCAGTGGTTATAAAACTAGATCAAGATCTAATACCGCCAACTCTAAAGGCTCACGCAGAAAGTCAATCTCTAATATCTTATCCACAGATAAAAAGGATGAAAGCATCCAACCTATAAAAGGGGATTTTGCATGGAAAATTCATGAGATCGATGGTAAAAAGAAAAGATCTGGTATTCTAGAAATTGGAAACGCTAAAATTTACCTTGATATCGATAATAAAATGTCCGATCATTGGAATATTTCAGATTTGTTGAACTATAATTCGGAGAAGAAACATGTCTTTTTAGATTTTAAAAATCCAACCGGATCATATGAACTACACGTAGGTAGCAAAGATGCCGCTGCTGCTATTATATCCATTCTGGGTGATATGAAGGGAATGCAATCTCAATCTGCTCTTAGCGACTTGAAAAAAGCACAGAATGAAGGTATTCAAGCTGGTAAATCTGCTAAAGTCAGCTCCATGAAAAAGGGGTTGATTCTGTATGACTTTGAAGGGGCTGCCGATGACGAGTTGACCTGTCATGAAAACGACATGGTGTACATTGTCAACGATCGTAAAAGTAAAGAATGGTGGATGGTTGAAAATTCAAATGGTAGAAGAGGTGTTGTTCCTTCTAATTACATCAAATTGATTTCGGACAAGGAATTTTCTGCTTCCAAGCCAAGCTCCAAAAGTTCTAGTAGCGGTGGATTTTTGAAGAGCTTATTAGGTCCTTCGAGCTCTTCTTCCAAGTCTCCCAAAAAGAGTAGTTCGAAAAATAGAGACCAAGAGGAAAGGGATTTGCGTGAAAGAGCTAAAATTCACCAAGAACGTGAAAACCTAGAAAAGCAACGCCGTTTGATGGAACTAAAGGAGAAAGAATTAATTTTGCGTGACAAAGCTCAACGTGAGCAGCGTGAAAAAATCAGAATTGCCGATGAAAGATTGCGTGAACGTAGATTAAGAGAAGAGCAAGCAGAGAGCAAGCCTTCGAGCTCCAGCACTCATGATTCAGGAAAAACTTTTTCGAAGCCAAACTCCAATCGTGTCCGTACATGGATCGATAGATCTGGATCGTTTAAAGTTGAAGCTGAATTTTTGGGTGTCAATCAGGGCAAAATTCATTTGCATAAGATAAACGGTGTCAAAATTGCGGTTGCTGCTCAAAAGTTATCAACTGAAGACTTAGAATACGTCGAGAGAATTACAGGTACATCCTTAGATAAATATAAGGTTTCTGTGAGAAGAAGCTCTCCAAGAGAGGATTCTCGCCCAAAAAGTTCTTCTCCGAAAGCCGAGTCTCAACCTAAATACGTCCCACCTGCTCCGGTTGAAACTGATTCAACCCCCGCATTGCCATCGCGTGAATCATCATCTGCTTTGGCTGCTCAACGTACAGGTGCAGTTCCGTTAAGGGCCGATTTAGTTGATTATTGGTTCAACTTTTTTGTTGAATCCGGTGTTGATATTGGTGTCTGTGATAGATACTCGAGAAATTTTGCTCAAGAACAAATTGATAATACTGTTCTGGATGGAGTAACCCCTGCTCTGATGAGAACTTTAGGGGTTCGTGAAGGTGACATTTTGAAAGTAAAGAGACAAATTGATGTAAAGTTAGGAAGAGTGGTTGAACCCGTCCCTACAAGTACTGAAAATTCTAAGCAAAATGATCCACTACCTCCTCCTCCTACAACTGACGATGAATGGACAACTAAACCAGCTATCAAAGCAGGAACCGATAGCTCATCATCTTCTACAGCAGCAGCAAACATTGCACCTACGGCAACTAACACATCTTCGTTAGCGCCTCAGATTACAGGATCCATTCAAGATCTATTGGACATTAAGCCAATGACTGCCACTCGTACAGGACTAACCCCGATCAAACCAATCAGCACTGTGGGATCGAATGATGCCATCAAGCCAGAATCTGAAAGCACCCAAGCATCAACGGCTGGAGTTTCCAGCCAAAAGACTGGCACTGCTCCAATGATGTCAATGCCAACTGGTTTCATGCCAATAACCATGATGCCAATGATCACTGGGATGGCCCCAATTGCAGGTATGCCAACGGGAATGATGCCAATCAAAACAGGTGGGTTGTATGGAAACATGACGGGTGCTATGCCACTGACATCATTTGGTGTGAACTCGTTAGTTGCACAACCAGCGACTAGCTTTGGCCAACAACAAAAAACAGGAGGTGGCTTCATTATGCCATTATCAACAGGCTTGACTGGTGGGATTGCCTCAATGCCAGTGACATCATTTGGGAATCCAACACCAACTGGTGGAATGTTCAAGTTACAACCAACTGGTGTCACCTTACAAAAAACCGGAAATGGATTAGTGAATTCCATCTCCAATCCAACTATACCTGCAATGCAACCAACCATGAGAACAGGTGGCTTTGTACCACAGTCAACTTTTGGAATGCAATTATCTACTGCAATGACCGGTGGTCAAAACCCAATGATGACCGGTGGCCTTCCTCAGACATCTTTTGTTAACCCAATGATGACCGGTGGCCTACCTCAGACATCTTTTGGTAACCCAATGATGACCGGTGGCCTACCTCAGACATCTTTTGGTAACCCAATGA
>BCGC01000005.1:357120-483301 GCA_001599115.1 Pichia sorboxylosa | reverse complement strand
AAACACCTTTGGTAACCCAATGATGACCGGCGGCCTACCTCAGACATCCTTTGGCAACCCAATGATGACGGGCGGTGTTCCCCAAAACACCTTTGACAACCCTGCTGCATCGAATCAACAACCGCAACAAACTTTACAATCACAACCTACCGGATTTGGATTTGGTAACAGCGGCCTGAATAGACAAGCCAGTCTAGCCAATGCCACTGCTGATAATCCTTTTGGGTTTTGATTTCCACGCTATTAAACCACATTTTTTACATTTTATTTCATGTTCATGTCTCTCATTTTTGACCCCTTTTGTACATTCTATTTATAGTCCATCTATCACAAAAGCAAAGTAGAAACCCCTGTACAGGACAGAAATGGAAAATGTTTGATTGTGAGTTGTTAATAGTTTAGAGTACAAATATAATATAAAAACAAATAATTATAACAGATGACATACGCCGTAATAATACTAGTAACTGTAGTAGTAGGCACGGAACCAGATTTTATAATTTAGCCAACGCTGGGTCTGTGTCTGCATCAATATCTATATGAATGTCATGCATGAACTCATCATTGACATTGACACCAACATTATTATCAGAGCCATTTTGGATTCTTTGTTGGTCTCTGATTCGTTGCTGGTTAGCCACATGCTGGGCTGCTAGGGCCAACGCTTCAGAGTTCACCAGCGATTCCTCATCTTCGTCGGAATTGTCGTCTTCGTCGTTATTGGCAGCCATTGACGCCATTGCCGCCACGTCAGCAACGGAAATGTCTTCATCACTGGACACAGCATGGTGGTCTTGTTTTTTGGAGTCTTGTTCCTTCTGGTCGTTGTTGTTGGCGTCATTATTGATTCCAGTAAAGGACGAACCGTCGGTGTCCTTTTTTTTGTACACCGGCACTCCTGCATCGTCGTAGAGTCTTGGAGGGATGGCACCGTAGAGCCAGAACAACCCCTTTCCGCTCTGTTTTCTGTACTCTTCCAAGTCTCTCACCACGACGTCAACATTTTCCAAGATGTTTTCGTGCATCTTGTATTCGTTTTCAATGAAGTCCACCACTTTTTTCCGTCTCTGACTGCTCTTGGCAATGCGGCCTCTTCTCCACAGCGTTCCATGCTTTCTTTCCAACTCTCTTAATGGCGGGTTGGCCTTATATCCCTTGTTCCATTCATTCCACACGTCGATGACGGTTTTAGCCTGTGAGTTTAGATCAATGTCGGGAATCTCATTGCCTGTCGACACCACGGGTCCTGTTTTTCTCAATGTCGCCGTCAACGCAGGCAACAGTTGCTGAATCTGCTCCAACGATGCCGACACTGACGCCGAAAGCTGCGAAAGCTGGCTACCAAAGTCCGTCATTGCTGATGTTTTCTGCTATGCAATGTTTTGCTATGTTTATATATTGTGGAAGAGTTATATTGGACGATCGACTTGTATCACGAGCACACAAAAAGCTTTCTAAAAGTGCACCACCTGCATCCAGCGAGAGATGCGCGAGTTGAGGTAGGGGAAATTACCAGCCCATATTGTGTGAACGGGCGCACTTCCACTCCTCCTGTTTTTTTCCCACCACATTGGCCAAAACTGCGTGCATTTCGCAGTGGTCGTCGGCAAATACTTCGCGTCGATCGACGGCTCTCTGGAAACATTCAAAGAGTAATTTCCAAGTGTAAAAAAAATTGTGCAGCGCAAAAAAAAAAAACCTCGAGCATACCAAATACCAAAATTACCAAAATTTAGAATCCAAGCTGTAGCGTGCGGATTTTGCATAACAGAATTAAAACCGCATTTGCCACAGCCACTGCCAATGTCGGATGAAAAGATATCGCATTCGCATAGCGACTTTACTTTCTGCATCAGGCGGGTTTATTCCTCTTTACAGCTTAGAGATCTATACGACAACGGGAACCGATCCAATGCACAACATGATTGTGATTTCCTAGCGGTCGAATCTTTTAATGAATGAATGGGAAAGGGGATTTTGTTCTGAATATTGGTAACAACTGAGTGGTGTGGTATTTGTGCCACCACACCACTTACAGCGGTGTAGAAATTATATGTAGCCAGAGATAATCTAGGGAAAAAAAAACAATATAACCTTTAAATACATTGCGATGTACAGTGATATTGTGGGTGTTTTTCCTGGCTTTCTACTCTGGAAATCAAGGCGTTATGTTCGCCGCATCCCTGATAAAAGCAAGCAGTGCATGCTCTCTTCTGCAACAAAATGAGGATGGAAAGCGAGCAGAGCAAAAATTGAGGCGGAAAGCGAGAAGATGAAGAGAAAATCGGCCTGGGATAAATGTTGCTCGCCGCGTACAATTGACCAGACACTTTTGTGGGTATATTTGGGCATCGACGTTGCATTGTACAATGGACAACACTCTTTTCCAGTTGAAGTTTACGTCGAAACAGCTTTCCCGGCAGGCCGGAAAGGCGGCTAAGGAAGAGCAAAAGGAGCAAAAACGTGTGAAAACGGCGTTGTTGCAGGGAAACTCGGACATTGCGCAGGTGTATGCACAGAACGCCATCCGCAAGAAACAAGAACAGCTGTCGTTGCTGCGGTTGGCGTCCCGAATTGACGCAGTAGCTGCACGGGTGCAAACAGCGGTCACTATGAAACAGGTGACCAGAAACATGGGCATGGTGGTTAAAGGTATGGACAAGGCGCTACAGGCAATGAACATCGACCAGATGACTAAAATCATGGACACCTTCGAGTCGCAGTTCGAAGACCTGGAAGTGTCAACCACCCATTACGAAAACACAACCAACATCATCGGCGACCAGAGTGGCGTAGACGAACTAATGCAAAAAATCGCCGACGAAAATGGCGTTGAATTGGACCACCAATTGGCCACCACCACAAAGGTCCCTGTGCTTCAACAAGAAACTAACGTCGACCCTTTGCAAGATAGATTGAGGGCTCTCAGAAACTAGACTTCAAACCCTCTAATTCACCTTTGGTCCGAATTTTCTATTCTATACTTTTCACACCTTTATATCTTCTGCTTTGCACGTTATAGTTACGTTTTACGTGTGTACACGCCACTACACCCCACAACCCACCACATCATCACAAGTCCATCCGGCGTTATTTGCTAAACTGCTCCGGGGCTTCGTCACTGATTTTATTTCAACCCTCACCTTCTTATCTGAGACATCTACTCCTTTATTTCCTTCAGCCACTGTCTGTGTCTTCGCCACTACAGCTCCCACCGCCCCCAACATATTAATGCCCCCTCCACCAATGCTTCCTGACGGCGAGTACCCTATTGACGTGTCGCACTTGTTTGCCACCCAGCAACCACAATGTGTTTCTCTCAAATACACATTCAAACCCACTTCCATCGACGATTCAATGCCACACATCCTTTACTCGTCCGACAACTCATACACTCTAACCACGCCATCCAAAACCGGATCTAAACTCGTGTTTGAAGGAAAAAATACAAAGAAAAACAACAGCACAGAGCTGGTACTGGTGTATGATGATGTCGGCAAAGCATTTTTTGCAAACGTTTTCGATGGGGTGGTCAGACTAAGTAGAACCGAGAACGAAAAACAACCAGCAACAACCAATTGCACCCCGAAACCATGTCTGGCCGATGAAATCATTACAAAGTATGCCAAGAAAACCACGACATATGCTTCTTCTATCAACAAATTATCACCAGTGAAAAAAGTTTCCAAACCAACATCTCCTATGAAAACGTCGTCACCGTTGCCTCCACCGATAATATCAATGATATCTGGAACGTCTCCTCCAATTTTGTCTCCCTCCACAAAATCTGTCAAATCACCGCTTCTGTCTGCCAATGCATCACCCTTACCATCACCGTTAACTAGCACATTCACCTCTAATGCACCCAGACCCAACGCCTCTTCCACAGTTTCGCCGATTAACCACCCATCTAGAGCAAACGGGGGTATGGGAACTGCCGGAAAAAAGAAAAGTCTACTGAAAAAGGCCGAACGGGTGGTGAAAAAGGCTTCCAATACCGTGAAACCTCTAAAACCAGCAGTTAAGAGAGAAAAAATACCGGAAACTCTACCCAAGACGGGTCAATTGGCCAGTTCAGATCCTCCTGCAATCCAATCTCCACAGAAAGTCAAAACTACATCTGCCATTGCTGTTGCAAAAACCACCACGAAGCATGCTGATGTTGCTCGAAACATCTCCACACCTCCTGCTACCATCATTCCTACAACTACAACTACACAGTCCAACCACGCTGAAAACAACCATACCCCTTCCGTTGCAGTGGAGTCAATGGACGAGTTCCCTGTCGATTTTTCTGATTGGGAGGATGCAGATGCTGTGGTCCAACCAACATCGACTTTCCAAGTAGTCATCGAGGACCCTCCAAATACAGTATCTGCCCAACTGCCATCCCACCAAAACCATCCCATCATAACCAGTCACAACTCGTCGTCCAAGCCACATCCTAGCATCTCCACACAGCCTTTGCCTGAAAAGCGGGAACAGGTGGACGTGGACCAGGAACTCGAGGAAGAGCTGGACAAAGCGTTCGAGGAATTGGATGAGATGGAAGACATGTCCGAGGAAGAATAAAGTGGCGCCGTTTACATACGATGATTATATGTGTAACACGAAACAATCAACTTTCTTGCGCACACTTTCCACAGTCATAATGGTAGACCTCCAAGGGCTGCATATGCAAATGCAGGTGCAGATCTCGGTCTCGGTGGCCGTTGTGCTGGCGACTTTGGCGTTGTATGTCTTTAGAAAGTCATGGAAACGGTCGGAAAAACCAGTGAAATTTCAAGTCCCGTTTCCTGAACCATCACAACCCAATTGGAAGGGCAAACGCTTGCCCGTGCCAGACATCTTCCAAAAAGATGATCCTGATTATATCTACTCTTATTGCCCATCCACGTCGCAATATCTGGGAAAATTCAAATCCCACACCAAGGAGGAAATTGACAACTTGATAGATTTGTGTCAAAGTGCACAACCAGTCTTTTTCAACGACCCTAAGTTTAATTTCAAGAGAAGAAAGTTTTTGCACACTTTGAATGACTACATCATCAAAAATCAAACGCAATTGGCCAGAATAGCATGTAGAGACTCCGGAAAAACCATGGTGGACGCTTCCATGGGTGAAATTATGGTCACGCTGGAAAAAATCAACTGGATTTTAAAGCACGGAGAGTCCGTATTGAAACCAAGCAAAAGACCAGGTCCTTCAAACTATTTGATGAAATACAAGAATGCAGAGGTTTGGTACGAACCTCTAGGCGTGGTTTGTGCAATTGTTTCTTGGAATTATCCATTTCACAATTTGATGGGTCCGTTGATTGCAGGAATATTCACCGGTAATGGGGTGGTCATTAAATGCAGTGAAAGGGTTAGATGGAGCAGTGAATTTTTCATTAGCGTTGTCAAAAGCGCTCTAAGAGTTTGTGATATCGATGAAAACTTGGTACAATTGGTCTGCTGTTGGGGGAAAGACTCAAGCGCTGTCACTTCCAATCCCAAAATTAACCATCTAACCTTCATTGGATCAAGACCTATTGCCAAACATGTTGTTAAAGATTCCAGTGAAATTCTTGCCCCGGTAGTGGTGGAGTTGGGTGGAAAAGATGCCGTGTTGATATGTGACGATTATATGAAATCAAAAGGTATTGATGGTATAGCTTCAGTTTTGCTCAGAGGTGCATTCCAAAGTGCAGGACAAAATTGTATTGGTATTGAAAGAGTAATTGTTTGTGGCGACAAAAATAATTACAACACCCTGTTAGATAAACTGAAGTCCAAGATTGAGCAATTTAAAATTGGTTCCGATATCGATCAAGTTGAAGAAATTGATATGGGTTCCATGATTACAGCAGGAAACAAATTTGATGAATTGGAATCTTGGATGAGTGAAATTGGCAACGACCCAACAAAGGGTAGAGTGTTGGCTGGTGGTAAACGTTATGTCCATCCCAACTATCCACAAGGACACTACTTTCAACCAACTTTGATTGCCGATTTGGATCCAAATTGCACATTGGCACAGAATGAAGTTTTTGGACCTGTTTTGAGTATCATTTACGCACAAACAGACGAAGAGGGTTTAGCTATTGCCAACAACTCCGAATTTGCGCTAGGAGGATCAGTATTCACCACAGACAGACAAAAAGCATTTGATTTTACCCGAAGATTCAAAACTGGTAATGTTGCAATCAATGACTTTGCCACGTTTTATGTATGCCAGTTGCCATTTGGTGGTATTAAAGGCTCCGGATATGGTAAATTTGGAGGAGAAGAAGGTTTGAGAGGTCTCTGTAACGAGAAAAGTGTTTGTTACGATAAGACCAGTTTGATCAGTACCAGCATTCCACCAGTTATTGATTATCCAATCACAGACAGCAAAAAAGCATGGACATTTGTATCTTCAATGAACAAAGCCGCTTTTGATTACAGTTTATCTGAAAGAATTAAAGGTATTTACAAGCTAGCTAAAAATGCTAAATAAGTATTTTCTTTTGTAAAAGAAGTATAAGCAATTTTTTTTCCTTTATGATAAAGCCTTTTCTGTGGCTTTGAAAGAGGTAGTCATTTTTTCAGAATATGATTTATAGGTTGAATCAATGTCGGCAGTAATTTTTTTCACAATATCTTTGGAACCTTCAACATTTTTCAGTTTTTTCATAAACGCAGTTCTGATTGAGACTAAACTGTTTTTATTAGATCCATTAGATTTATATTGGTCCAACAGTTCCTTCATTTCTTTGATTTGTTTAGCTTTGGCTTCCTTTGTTGAAGTTGGGAGACGAATTTTCAACAACTGGTCATTGTTTGCGTCTAATTCGGGATTCAAGTTCAAATTTGCGTCCAAAATGGCGGACACAATCTTTTTACAATGGTTAGGATCAAACACCAAAACCGTAAGAAAGTTTCCTTTCATGGAGGTTGTAGCCAACTCGGTGAAGTCGGCTGTGTAATTATTATCGATTTTAATCTTTAAATTGTTAAAGATGTCCGGATTTGATTTTCCCATTTTTAAACTTGTCAAATTCTTGTTGAAATAGTTGAGCGACGTGTCATATTTCTGCTTCAATTCTGCTAAAATAGCTTTAGGGTCTAGCACTTCGTCCAACTCGTCAACGGACTCCTTTTTATTATCTTTTTTGGTATCTTTTTTGACATCTTTTTTGCCCTTTTTAGCCCATACACTGCCACTGGACGAAAATTGTCTGTAAGCCACAGGCTGCATTCTAATAAATGGACCCACAGCGGCCACCATACTTCTGGATACTGTAAACATACTCATAAACGGACTTACTGAACTAGGGCCTTGCAACAAATCCACTATTCAAACTATCGCACTTGCATGTATCAAGCATTCATGAGAATGGCAATTCTCGCCTGATACAAATTTTACCCGTCGTATTTGTTTGTTTTCGTGCTTTGCCACTGGGTTTTTTCTATAAAAAGCACCTCATTTTCACCCTTGTTGAGAAACTCAATTGTTAAAGCTTCCCCTACACAGAGAAAGTTGATTGGTTGCTTCTCACTCATTTGTGATTACACAACTTCCCATTAGTACTTCCAAGAAGCTTAAATTAGTGTGGTATTCGTGCGATATACTAGAACACGAGTTAGTCCGCTACATTCCGGAATTCGTTAGATCTCACTAGTCTGGTATTTGTAAAGAATATTCTGACGATTGGTAGTCTTCATTTTTTATCAACACCATTTTCTTAAAGTGACTGCTACTCAACCAGAGTACACAAACAATCAGTCAGTCTAAATTTGACTGGAATAGCAATATATCTGAGCAGCAGCAGCAGCAACAGCAGCAGCAGCAACACGGCGGCTCAGCACGGCCCAAATTAGATTGTCACTAAGCGAAGTGAACGCCGAGCTTGGCAAAAAAGGAAAATCTTGCCCAGAAATTTCGAAGTAGCGATAGCACGCTTGAGAAGTTGGTTGAAGACCAAATTATTTTTTGACAGATCATTTTCCTGCGATACGGTAAGCCGGCACTACCGATTATCTAGCTTTTTTTCAAGGTTGTTTTTATCTAATTGCAGACTTTGTTTTTTCCTGCACCACAATCTCTTCCAAGGCCTGTGTTTGGAGGGAGAATTTGGAGTATGGACTTGAACAACTCCGGTGCATCTATAGAGCAGAGTGATTTGATGCCGCATCGATTTGCATTTGCGGATCCGAGTTTGGATCATCGAATATCTAATGTCGAAATATCGCCAGATGAGTCAAATCAGTTGGATATTGCCGCTAGAAAAGACACTATATCACGCACTCTGCTACCATCTGCAAAGATAAATCCAAACATATCAGAACTCACGGTCAATGATATATCAAACTTATCGGTATCGGACACCGATTTGTTTTTGGAATCTGTCTCTTCCACCCATAATTCACCAAAGTCCAAACACGAAAGAAAAAGTTCCATTGATTTCCATCTGAATAATTTACAGTCCGGAGTCAAAATACTGACGTTGAATGATATACACACTTCTAATGTCAATGATACAGTTGATGATGTCCACGAATTCTTAAATCTTCAAGCATCAAAAAAGTCAAACTGCTTTAATAGTGGCAACAGTGACGTAGATGACAATTCCACCGAAAACAATTTTTGTCTTTTTTTTGATTCACTGGATAATGATGAGACAAACTTACAATTGGGTTATCTTCAGCATTTGGATAATTTGGACAACTGTGAAGTAGAATCAAGTGTTTCCATTCTTTCAAATTCAAATAGAAAATATGACATAAAAACATCAGCTACCTATCATTCAGGTGAATCGAATGCCCGGACCCCGGATTCAAAAATAATGAACAATACTGATTTTAATATTGATGATTTGAAACGTTCGTTTACCAGATTAAAACAGACTAGCGAGTTGATAAACACAGAAAAGGTATACATCTGTTCCTTGAAAATTTTGGAAAAGGTTTATTTGAATAACTTCATGTCTGATGAACCAACACCATTGTATTTTGAAACATTCAGAAAATGTGTATTATCAATGCTGAAAAAACATCAACTATTTTATGATAACATTTTACAAATTTACCTCCGTTGGCATAATGATTCTATAAGCTGTTTCAAAAAGAATAATCTTAAAGTTAACCAAAATTCTCCCAGTTTTGAAAATTTCAACCACGTTTCAAACGAAAAAGAATATTTGGAAGCTATCATCAAATTGATTTCAAATGATTCCATTGATGTTGAACTATATTCGACTTATTGTTCATTATTCAATAAAATCTTGAAGTACTCGGAGTCCAAAGGAATTGAAAAATACAAAAGATCATCATTGACAATCTTAAATGATTATTTGGTTCAACACAAAAATTTGGAGGCTGACTACTTTATTGACAAACATTTGGATACAAGGTTTATTTCAGTCGTTCAAATGCCTACTAACAGAATAGTAAGGTACAAATTGATTTTGCAATCCTTATTGAAGCACGTGGAATTAGATGAAAAAAATTCTTTGCAATTGAATTTCTATGAAAAATGTTTTTCAAGGATAAATTTTAAAATTGATGATATAAATAACTTTATTGGCCATGAAGAATTCAAATTTGAGCAGCTTGAAAATTTTAAAAAATTGATTAACCTAAAGTTTTCTACAAAAAATGAACTTTTTGTGGAAAACCTTAATAATCTTCAAATATCAAGCTCTTTTGGATTAGTTTACAAAACCCAAAAACGGAACCATTTATCTTATGAGTATGTTTGTGGGTTTTTATTTGAATCACATTTGATTTTAGCTAAATGTTCCAATACATATGGTAACATCATCGAAATTAAGCTAATAATACCTTTAGTTTCTATATTGGTTGGATCAGACAATTTTGAAGGTAATATATTTACCAGTTACAGTCATGTGATTAATTTAGTTTTTGAAGATAAATATAAGCTCTACCAAATATGTTTGATATTTCCAGATGAGAAAGAAAAGCTAGTGTGGGATGCCAATTTGAAACTGAAGATTGATCACTTATCATTTCCAAACTCAAATATTTTTAGAGGTTCTAAACTCCCAAATAATAGACTGGATCATACGGATAACTTTTTTTACTCTGATATTCAAAGTCAAATACTGTCAATTGATCTAAACTCTGAATATGAGAAATTTAATGTTACATCGTTGATTCCATCGTTATTCAAACCTTTCAAGGAATCGATTGAATGTCATGAATACGAGGTTGTTGGTCAGAGTCGCATACCCTCCACAGATAGAGATTCAAATGAATTTATATTTGAAGTCGATCATTTTGCAAGTGAATCAAGTTTCAACAATGTGAAAAGTTTAAGAAGAAGATCAACAAGCAATTCAATTCCTTTACTAAATGAAACTGAACCAGTTTCATCTTCGTCAACTATTCGTGAAACATTAAATAAGGTACAGACGATAAAAGTGACACTTCAAGAACGAGTGTATGCTCAAACCTGTATTCATGATGTTTGGTCAAATCAATTTCATACCTATAAACTCAATACCACCATGAGTAGATCATTATCAAGCCTATTTTTGAACAAAAAATCTAATAAAAAATCACCAATTGCAACATCAAAAACATTTGATTTTTCAAATAAATTTGCCTCTCCAATACTATCGTTTGACGGCATTGAAAATGAATTCACACCACCAACACCATCATTTGCCAATATTTCCCGAACTACAGAAATACAGCAATCAGCTCCATCATCAAATTCATCGTTATTGGGATCTCCAATCCGACTCAACAATTCAATTTCGATGAAAAATCTTAGAGATCCAACTACACCCAATGGTAAAAATGTGTACAGAGGACTGAAGGGGAGCGAGTATCAATCGCAAGATGGATTGGTAACGGATCTGAAAAAAGAGTTAACCAATACTTCTACTCTTGAAAGAAGGAAGGCTATTTATGCTAGTAATCAGCCAACCAATACTAATTATGATAAAAATCACAATAACTACAAATTTGAAAATCAATTGACAGGAGCAACTAAACCATCATTAAAACATAGCAGCAGCATCAGTAGTTTATCTAGTTTCATAAGTAATATCGGACAAAACATTGTCGGGAGCAACTCAAAGTCAACATATTCAAACAGCAACCACTACATGTCTGAGACAAACCCACATCGGGCCAGTGATACAGAAAGCATCATCTCCCAGACAACGTCCACAATGAAACTTGGTAAAAGCGGCATGGAAAGACTTTGGAAAAGTCTTAGAAGTAAGAAATAAATAATATTGTATATTTGGGAGTATATCAATAAACGCTACAAAATAAAAAGTAGGAGGGTTTGAAGGTGACAGAGCAACATTTGTTGATTATTTTGCATCATCCAGAAAGTCATGCCGGAAAACCCATCTTACAGAAAAATACATACCCCTCTAAATTTCCCAATATACGTTTCTCTTTTTTCTTCTTATATTATAAATAAACCTTTACATACCATGTGGAAATTGGTAAGTCCACGATTGATTATATATGAAACCCACTTCGCTTTAATGAATTGAAGCCGAGTTCTTTCTCAAATTCTGTACATTTCCGTTTTTCAAAATGAGAGGAATGATTGTTTCTTCGACCGAGTCAAACTTACCAAATTCGTCGGCCAGTTCTTGTTGACTTGCGGTTTCCAATTTTCCACTGGATCCATTTCCTGTGATGGACTTGTACACGTCAAAGTTGGCCACCACACTTGACAATGGCACACTGGTGTCCCCACCAACATAGCTCTTGAAACTTTCTAAATCGTCCAAAAATACCATAAAGTCGTCATTGGAACCTTTGTATAACACTCTCTCCTGATTAGCAACATCGTCCTTCTTTGGAGCAAACATAGCACTTTGATGTCCCATTTTGTAATATATCTAATCTGTTTCTATCGTCTTTCTTTCTGTAAGATCTTCCTGAATTTAATTCTCTGAAAGTCTTAGTGACAGAACTACAACAAAAGAGGGAAGTAGGTTCCCTAGAAGGCGGTTCCACATCCTTTTATATTCCTCTCCATTCCCCAGACGTCATTATAACGCCACGGCCAATAACTTCTGCTCCCATTGATGTGACCGCGGGAGCGGTTTCCAAAGTCAAAAAATGTGAAGTACGTAATCTGGCAGTATATCTGGGCTAGATTGAGAACTAAAACTCAAAAAGCAAAAATTCTCAATCGGGGAAAATTGTTGCTGCCATAGCTATTTCTCGCGCACTGGGGCATGCTATTGCTTTAAAGAAAGAATTAGTGAGGGCAAATAGTGGTGTTGTTTTACAATGACTAGTTCTTTTTTTTTTTGACAAAAAGCCATGAACCGGGTCCTGCAACAGCAGAGACAGAGGAATGTTGGGTTTATAATTTACAGAGGGTTTCCACATGGGTACGGACATAGGGTGATGGTGCGAGGAATGTCTGTGCGACAAGGGACAGCCATAGTGTATGGTTCCAGGCAGTTTACCTTCTATACTATAGGTAAAATGATGGGCCGAGCCGTCAAGTTGCCTGTGTATATTGGAGGCGGAGTAGCTGCTGCTGGCAGCTATGTAGCGTATAAAGTAGAGGAGGCGTCGAATTATACCAGTGAACAATTAAAAAGGGCCAAAGAATTGGCAGGAGAGGTGGGAGAAGGCGTGGGAGGTGTGTTGAATTCGATCATGTCACAGTTACCTGACATGTCATCTGGTGAGAATGGGAACAAGGAAAGAAATGATGGTGATAACGATAAAAATCCAAATGGTCAAGAAATTACAACGGCAGCTGCCATTGGAATGGCCGTAGCAGATTACGAGGACCAAGAAAGTTTACAAGTTGAAGAAGAAGACGACGATGAGGATAATGAAGAAGAACAAAACAAACAAAGAGAAATTTTAGAAGATCAAATGCTCAATTTGACCAGACAAATGATCGAAATCAGAAATATTCTTCTCAATATAAACGGTGCTGCAGATTTAAGACTTCCTTCAATTGTCGTGATTGGATCACAAAGTTCCGGTAAATCTTCAGTGTTGGAAAGTATAGTTGGCCAAGAATTTTTACCAAAAGGATCCAATATGGTCACCAGAAGACCGATCGAACTTACCCTTGTCAATGACCCAAATAGCGCTAGTGAAATTGCAGAATTCCCAGCCTTGAAAATGTACAACATGACTGATTTCCAACAGGTGCAAAAAATACTAGTAGACCTGAACCTGGCAGTTCCTCACGAAGAAGCAGTTTCTGCGGACCCTATTCAGTTGACCATCAAATCTCCAAGAGTCCCAGATCTTTCGTTGGTGGATTTACCGGGTTATATCCAGGTTGAAGCCGCAGATCAGCCACTCACTTTAAAATCCAAAATTAGAGAAGTTTGTGAAAAGTATTTAGAGGAACCAAACATCATTTTAGCTATCAGTGCTGCTGATGTTGATCTCGCAAACTCATCAGCTCTACAAGCTGCTAGAAGAGCAGATCCTCGAGGTGAAAGAACCATTGGTATCATCACCAAAATGGATTTGGTTGACCCCCAAACTGCAAGAAACATGTTGCTGAACAAAAAGTACCCATTGAAGATGGGTTATGTTGGGGTCATTACTAAAGTTCCAAAAACTCATTCTTTATTTCAAAGAACTTCGGGTGTACAGGCGTTCATTGCCCAACAAAATGCCGAAAGGAGTTTTTTCAGAGAAAACAAAGAGGAATTTATTGGAACTAGCGTTGGGACAAAATTGTTGAAGAAGAAGTTAATCAGAACTTTAGAAAGGTCCATGTCCAGTGCTCTCAAACCAATGCAACAATTAGTCATAAATGAGTTAGAAGAAACAAGCTACAAATTCAAAGTTGAGTTTAATGATCGTGACTTGACGTGCGAAAAGTATATGGCCCAAACAATTGATGAATTGAAAATCGCAATTAAAGAATTCAGTGAAAAATTTGGTAGACCGGAACTAAGGTCCTTGTTACGTAGTGAACTGGATCAAAAAGTCTTGGATTTGTTGGCTTTGAGATATTGGAATAAGTCGGAACCTTACATTAAAAAAAACCCAGGAATTCAGGACTACGAATACCAAGAACCAGCAATTACTGAACTGAATTCAGCAAAAAATGATGAGACCTTTTGGCATAAAAAGCTTGATCTTTCGACTGCAAATCTAACCAAAATTGGAGTAGGTCGGTTATCAACTACCTTAATCACCGATGCCATAATAACTGAAATTGATGTTTTGGTAAATTCAACAAGTTTGAAAAATAACAAAATGATCAAAGATGCTATCAAAGATGCCGCCATTTCCGTCTTGAATACCAGATTCAACTCTACATCCGATCAGGTTGAAAATTGTATCAAACCATTCAAGTACGAAATTGAAGTTGAGGATAGAGAATGGACTTTAAGTAGAAACCATTCATCTGCACTCTTAACGGAAGAACTAAAAGAGGCTAAAGCCGCGTATGAAATCATTAAGAAAACGGTTGGAGGAAATAAATTGAAACAAATTGTAAAATACATTGAGAATGAGAACAACGTAGTCGGTCAAAATATCGAACGTGAAAACCTTGGATTCAGCCCTGGCCTCATCTTGAGAGGCAGAGAGGCCATTTTTCTGAATGACCGTATCAATATTTTGAACTTGAGATTGAAAGGCCTATCCAGTCATGCTTGTAAATATAAGGAAAATAAATTCAAATGTCCTGAAATCTTTTTGGATGTAGTTGCTGAAAAGTTGACTCAAACTGCCATATTATTTTTGAATGTGGAGTTACTGAGTGATTTCTACTATAGTTTTCCACGTGAATTGGAGAAGAAACTAAGCAATGGGTTGAGTACAGAAGACGTTGAACGTTATGCTAAGCAGGATCCAAAGGTCAAAAGACATATAGAGTTACAGGAAAGAAAGGACCTGTTACAATTGGCCTTGAATAAAATTGATGATGTCATGGCCATACAAAAACGGTTTTAAGTCACTTTATAGCTACTTTTTCTTTACCATAATTGGATGTAATGTTTTTTTTTTGTATATAAAAACTTTCAATGAACAACAGATACTAAAATTCAAAAATATGAGATAAAAGAAAACGAACACGAAACAACCTCAAACATGGCTAAATATAAACCATTCTATTGAAGACATCTTTGTGTATACCCAAACCTAATGCTTTCTTGGCTGCCTTAACAGGGTCACTGTTTTGTTGAGCCAGTGCAGGCTGAATGTAACAAGTTGCTCTTTCACACAGCAAATCAGCATAGTATGCTGGTGGGACAACTCTGACAGATTTAGTTGCTCTACCAAAAATACTACAAAGATTGTAGGTGACTTTTTGTAATTCATCTGGACTCCATCTGTTTTCATCATAGAGAACATAATAGTGGCCCGGAATTGCAGTACCTTGAAGCGCCTGTTGTGATTGCAAAAAGAAATCATAAAGTGAGACAGAAGTCACACCCTTCTCAACAACTGAACCTGGCATAACATTGGATTGCGATGCAACCGCCACCTTTTTACCTTGGGCATTCGCAGCGTCCTTTTCCAGAGGGAAGAAACGAGTATTGTGTCTTTTCAAAATAGTCACAAAAGTCAGCTTGGGATCAAATGTGACATTCAGTTTGTTTGCAATAGCCTTGAAAGCAGCCTTAACTGCAGTAACTTCTTCGTCAAGAATAATATTGAACTGTCCAATGGAAACACCATCTCTGTAGAAGAGAACGCACTTTGGTAATTTTGTTTGCACCTTGTAGTAAGCCATGATTCTCTCTTCACACATTTTTGTCATTTCAGCAATCACTTCAACCCTTGGATCTTGAACAGATATCGATCCTGGGAATGAGTTGAAATGACCATCGACCGATCCCACTACAGCTGCAATAGATGTAGAGTTGGAGTTATTGGTAGGATGTGTCACGTCCGCCCCAAGTACTAATGTTGGCAAGCCATTCATTGCTAGCTTTCCAACATCAGCACTTGAAAGAACGTGATTTGCACCGCCTAACTTAATACAAGTCTTCATGGACATCAATGCGTACATCTGAATATCAAATTTGCCAAACTTTTTTCTAGCAAATTTATTGGCTAAGGTACATTGGTTCAGGACACCAAGATCTCTGTCTAACGCGGTTTTAATAACTGCGTAGACGGCCTTTTCTTTTCTGTCCATAATGGTCAAAACATAGTTGATTTTCGATTGAATAGGCTTGACTGTTTTGACCATTGCGGCAGTCAATTCATCAGGACGGAAATATTCAACAGGTTTAATTAGGAAGTTTTTGTCAAATTTAACACCATGCTTATCAACTTCAGCAATAAATTGCTGGATGGCCTCTTCAATATCAGTTTTCTCTTCGGCTCTCATTGGCTTTCTAGGATTCTGCAAAACACACACGCATAATTTTTTAACACCCGGAATAGGTTTAAAAAAAGTTTTGTTAATCAGATCCCATGAACCTTTGGTAGTTTCCGATTTACCGTCGGAGGGTTTTTCAATAAATGTGACTTTTGTGTTCTTGTATTCAAGAACAGGAGCAGGCAAAACTCTGGAAGGAACAACAACTAGTTTTTTACCAATCTTATCTGCGTCAGGTTTTGGAAGAGATGTGGTTAAGTTCTTGATACCATCTTGTTGAACCAAGCCAGCAATGACGTTAGGTCTATGGGTCGAAAAGCTTAAGACACCTCTTACGTCTGTAATTTCACCTTTGAATTCCTGACCGGGAACAACCATACACACTTCCATTGGTAGATAATTGGTGCCACCCAAGGTGACCAAAGGGGTGTTCGGATACTTGAGCTTTAACTTATATTTGTCATTGAAATATTGAGCAACAGTAACCTGTTTGCCATCACAATCAAACTTGTAGTTGTTGGGAGTATCTTTAAAACTGACATCAAATATTGCCTTTGGCTTAGATTTATGGCCTAAATATGTTCTTACAATCTTGACTCCTTTGAAAAAGCTTCTGTGATTCAATATTTCAGAATTTGGAATAGAGGAAATGTCCTTCTTACCAAAATAATCAGCAATCAAATCCGCAACAGACATTTGGGAACCATCTTTGTTGTGCGCTTTGATGAAAACACCTGCAACTGGTCTGACGTTAAGCATGACATTGTCAAAGGTCGGTAAGATAGAGGCATAATAACCATTTGTGATAATCAGCCCTCTCTGGAAAGACTGGCATTTCTCAGGGTGGTCAACAAAAAAGAACTTATTCTTGCCTGCTAGGTAAACATTGGAGCACTTAGAAATCTGGTAGCCCAGAACTACGTTCAAGGCCGAAATGTAGGCGTTGGGTTCAATGTTCTTTTTGTCTGTCAAAGTCACATGATTGGCAAGGTCATCCATGTCTAGATGATGAATAAATTCAACAGTACAAAAAATAGTTGGAGGAGGCCCAGGAGGAGCGGGAGCGCCTCTTTTGGTTACGCCTTTCAAAGAATTCATGACGGTAGAGGAGATGATACCCGTGTATTCTTCTGGAGTAAACTCAAACTTGACCTTCTCATTTTCCTTGTCAAGGGGTAAAGGCGCAGTTGAATACAATGAATCGGACCCATTATGAGAAATTCTCTCTTTTAGACCCGAAAATGGCTCCTTTTTTATCAAAACTTCCAAAAGATCCATCTTGATTTTTTTCTTTGCTTCAATTTCTGGTTGAAAAGCAACGTGATAGTACCAGAACTTGAGACCCTTAACTTGGAATTTCAAGTAGTTGGTTCCAACCTTGGTTTTGATTCCTATGGTACCGTATCCCGGTCTCTGAATCAACTGATAAGGGCCATCTGATTTTTTGACCATAGTCTTGGATAATGCTTTAATCTTTGGCACGGGGTCACCTGCAGTCAATTCTTTTTCGTATTCCGGCTTGAAATTGTAGGTAGGTGCAACAATTTGGGCGTCCATACCACCTCCAAATCCACCTCTTCCTCTTCCTCCACCTCTTCCTCTTGCACCGCCTCTTCCACGGTCACCGCCACCCGTTCCACGGTCACCACCACCTCTGCCTCTGGTACCTCCACGGCCTCTGTTGTTTCCGGACATGTTGGCGTACGGGAAGAGGAAAGACCAGCTACCTGTGATCTGGTTATCAATATGCAAATTATTTACTCCCCTCTGGCCTCGCCAAAGCGCGCCGTTATCTTGCCGGGTAACGGCTGTGTGAGGGGCAGGTGGGGATCGATAGACAGGTTAGTGTACAGTTTCATGTCCAGTCCATTGGTTGCCTGGATGTATGTTATTTTTAGATATTGAGGAAAGATGCGGAATGTAATTTAGATAGGAATACCTTCAAATATATCATTATTTGAGTTATTCCAATGAGTACAGAAAAATGGATGGAAGCAAATGGCTAGACTGAGAGTTTAGCCGACAAGATGTAAATTTCTGGGTTTGTAGATACAATGCAAACGTGCAAAGATTTCAGTTTTGCCCTAAATTATTACTAAAATGCATAGATGTTTCAGGTTGTAGGCAATCCTTCGTAAAAATGGTAGATGGAATGTTCAAAGTAACTAAGTATAGTTTGGCTATCACGCGCAACATTCTCTTGTTAGAGCTATGGGTGCACTACTCTATGGCACAGATGTTTCAGAGTGGTTGAACAATAATTTTTACTTTTGACTCAGAAAAAAAAAATGATTCTATGTTTTTAATGCATTCAGCCATGGCTAGGTGTGTATTTTTCTAGCACATTTCCTATTTCAAGAACCACTTCTCAGATCTGATTGTTTCGGACTTGCTTTCTTCTACTCTCGGAGTTGCTCTAGCTTGCTTGTCTGTATGCGCGCTACAATAGTTGTGGTAGCATATTTCGCCATGGATTGGCAATTTTAGTAACAGGTTGAGGCAGTGTGGTCCAGGTTGAATGATGTCCATATCAACCAAATGGATTTTGAACCGGAAAATCGTGATATAATCCATTTTCCCAGGAAAAAGGGTGTGAAAAAATCATGGTTTGGCTCAGGTGAAACCTCTTGATTCGAAACGACTGTATTAGACGTTACACATCAATTGATTGAAATGATACTCTGAGTTTCCTTTGGCTGACTAAAATGTTGAAATATAAAATAATACTACAAACGCATTTCGATTACATGATTCGAGTTTTTATAGATCAATCAAACTGTTGTAATTGATAGACGATGGTTGTTGTTGTTGCGGTTGTTGCTGCTGCTGCTGCTGCTGCTGCTGCTGCTGTCTTTGGTTTCCAAAACCATATCCTGTTTCGGAAGGAATAATGCCAGGATTTGAAGTGGACGCTCTGGCAGGCTGGTTTCCATACACCCCGGTGAATTGAGTGTCCAAGAACGGGTTGCCATTTCCAGTCACCTGTTTATAGCCTGTACCTTGGGAATTGATAAAGGTTCCAGTCTTGGTGAATTGTGCAGGAATTCTAGCTTGTCCAGTGTTTCCGAACGTATCCAAGCCTGTACCTTGGGCGAGTAAATCGTTAAGTTCAGTGTATTGTTCGTTAATCTTTTGACTTCCCGTCAAAGATGGTTTTAGAGGCGATTGTTGCTGCTGTAACTTCAATTGCTCCAGCTTTTGCTGTTGTTCCATCAACTGTTGTTGTTGTTTGGCAAAAAGATCTTGCTGTCTCTTCAATTCATCTTCTGCTTCTTTTTGTTGTTGAGCGAGCAAAAGTCTCTGTCTTTCTTCTTCCATTTGTTGCTGTTGCAAAGCAGCCTGTTGTTCTTGCTGCTGTTGCTGCAAAGCTGCTTGTTGCTGTTGGGCAAATGGATTGTTGGATCCCGTTTGCATTGCATACTGTTGCTGGGCCGCAGCCAGTTGTTGTGCATAGATCTGCTGTTGTTGCGCATAGAGGGCTTGCTGTTGAGCCATCTGCTGGGCCGCCAAGTCTTGGTAATTGGCGTACACTGGATTGCCAAACATATCGTATCCAATGATTTGGCCCTGCGGTTGTTGTTGCTGTTGCTGCTCGTAAAATCCATAGACATCAGGAGCAGTTGGAGTTCCATCAGTGAAATCAATGAGATTGTTGTTTTGTTTCCTCATTTCTTCTTCTTCCAAAGATAGCTGAATGGCTCTTTCCAGGCTTTCATCCGACCGGTTTCTTCTTCTATTCATTTCTTCTTCCGCCGTCATTCGGGACTCGGCCAAGGCCCTTTGCAAGTCGTCATCGTCTTCGTCAGCATCGTTATTTGCCCGGTTTCTTCTGCCGTATCTGTTTCTGCCGCGTTGCTGGCTAGCGGTTTGTCTTTCTTTCTTCAATCTCTCGTCGTCTTGAAGAAAACTAGTCAACTCCTTGGCCTTCACTCGGATGATGGATCCACGATCCTTCCCCATCGAGTCAACCGAGTGAAATTCTCTAAGTGTTTTAATCAGATACAGATTATCCTTGGACCAAATGATAACGTCGTCCGAACCGTATCTTACCAGATACTCCAACAGCGTCAACGCCTTACCAACATGTCTCCAGTTCTTCCCCTTGTCGTTCAGCCGCTTATCAATGATGTCCATGATGTCCTGAAACGCACCATTTTTGTATGTCAGGTTGGCCACCTCCTCCATGTCTGCAATGTCGGGATTGACTGCTGCATTGGATGTGCATTCCCGAACCAGAATTTGGGCCGACGAGTATCCATTCGTCACGTTTTTGATGGATCTAAGAACCGCTTTGGTAGTCATGCTCACACTCCGTTTCCAATCCTATCCTGTTTCTCTAAAGTACAAGTCAATTGCTTGGTCGTCTCGCTCGGACGCTCTAACCCAGTATTGAAACTATATCCAAATCTCTCACCATCTCTGAAACTGCAATCAATCCGACTGATGAAACTCTCAATTCGCACCTAACATTTTCTTCTTTATCAGCCACGCTAGCATCTCGGACCTGCTAAAACACACCGAAGAAAACGCCTCGTTTTGACCCTGAAAATGTCCCAAATACAGATCCAGACAAAAGCCACTGCTGTCTTTTCACCCTAAAGGTATAGAAAAAACAGCACTAATAAATTGCCTTAAAAACTATTGCCTGCAACACTATGTGCATGCTACACTATATACACTGCCACTAGTATCACGTCGATCGACGGCACGTAGCACACCAGTTGTACTGGAGAGAAGATATGGAAGAGTGAGAAAAGAAGCAAACCGATTTACCAGCAAGATAACTTGACAGTAGATTGGAGGAAGCAGATACAGATTAAACAAAAAACTGCACCTTTTCCAGACCATGTCTAATGTGGAAAAAGAGTATCGTAAAAAGTGAAATCACAACACTGTTGTTGTGTGGATTTCAAATACATAGCGCAATGACGGCCGTTGTCTCTGTTTCAAGACAGTGCTCTGGTATTACAATGTTTCTCATATAGATATATATATTTATAACAAACCTTAGGTCACTGTGATATTGGTGCCATTAGAGTTGCTTTCATTTCCGTGATAGAGCTTCACACCCCGGACAATTGTGCAGAGTGTCATGAATGAACAGATCACAATCAATGCAAAAATCGTTCAAACAGTCCGGACATCTGTATCTAGAGCTGATGTGGGTGGCCAAGGTTTTCTTTTGAACTGCGGTGTTTGGGGCTTCTTCCGGGTCGGGTTTTCTGCCCTTTGGTAACTCCATTTGACATGAGTAGCAATGGTAGGTTGGGTATTCCTCAGCCACTGGAACATCCAAAAACAATTTCAGAGGAAATAAATGATGGTAGGATCTTGCCAAATGGGTGGACAGAATTAGCATTAAATCGCAACAAGGACACACTGTCGGCAGTGTGCACACTCTGCTCTGGCAATTCGGACATACATAGCCTCCATACACCAGCTGGGAATGACAAGAGCATAAAGTAGGTTCGGTATCACTGACTCGAGACGGAAATCCCATCTTCACCAATGTGAAACCATCAGTGTTTTCGGACTCAGCCTTGGTCACTGCTAACGGAGTAACACAATCAAGAACCAATTCCTTGAAATGGGACTCGTTCAACACCACATTGTAAGAGTTTTTCACATCACCAAAATTGGTTTTCCTGCACAACTCTTCACAGATGGCAACACGGGCCGTCAAGCCAATAATCCGTAACGTGATTTTTTCTTTGATCAACGATTGAACGGTAGTATGAATATTACCAGGATCCGATGTGAACAATGCACCAAAAATTATTACTATTTCTCTGGTACAATGGCTGGCAACATGCAATAAAAGTCCTCGTGACATTTCAATTGCATTTTGTAAACTGGGGTCTCCTTCTGGTTCCACTTTCTTTAGTTTTTTCAATGCCTCAATGTGATCATTTGGATTTCCACTCACTTCACTGACAACTTGTGCCAGTCCATTTCTCATGATGACAATACTCAACTGCGAAATGGGATTTTGGTCAAAGAAATCACTGATGAATTCCACCGCATAGCTGATTGTCATGGACGCACGGTTGGGCCTGAAATCCTTTTCCCTCATCACGGATGAAAAATCAATCACCAAAACCATTGTACGTATAATACCTCTTTGGAACGGCGTCACATTTTTCAAAAATCTCTTTTTTTGCAACTCCACCAACCCAGAAACAATCGTTTCGATTGACCCACTTTCATCTTCTTGCACAATATCCCACGATCGACGATACTCATCTTCCCATGCATATCCTCCATTGGCCCCCTTCAAGGCTTCTGGTGCCTTTTTTTTGGACTCTTCTGCCTTTTTGGCCTTTTCTTTGTTCCGACTATTATTTCTTGTGTTGTATCTGGAACCCACTTCCTTACCTTCGGCACTTTCTATATCGTCTACTTGTTTTTCATTTATATTCTTCCTTCTTGCGCTTGAAGAAACAATAATATTATCGTCTTCATCGTCCATCGTACACTCAATGCCTTTCCCTCTTCAACTACTTCTCACTTGTTAGATCTGGTATCACTACGCTTCAACTCACTACCGGTGAGAAGCTTGAAAAAATAGTTCCAGGCGAGACAGGTTGAAATTTTCATGGGAAAAAAATATTTTTGCATTTTTCTGCAGTTACTTTGAAAACAAAGGTAAACACCATGGCCAAAGTAAGGGGTAGAAGAGCACAAAAGAAGGAAAAGGAAAGTGTGGAGGATGAATTCGAAACTTCCTTCCAGAAAGAAGTAAATGAAGAAGTGGAAAACAAGGAAGGAGAAGTCTTTGCAGACGATAGTGATGAACCATTCTATGGTATCGTCACTGCGGAAGAAATGACATATTACAGACAAGCAGCTAAAGTTTTGAGTTTGGATTCCTTCAAGTCACCCGAAGAAAAATCTATGTTTGTACGCAGTGTTTTTGAAGAAACAAGAGGCAAAGAATTGAAGCTGATTTGTGATCCGGTGTGTTCGAAACTGCTTGAAACCGTCATTCTTGCATCAACCAAAAGAGAATTTTCTAAACTTTTTTCAGCCCTCAGCGGCAACTTCTACGACTTAGCTAAGAACAGTTTTTCTTCTTTTGTTCTGCAAACTTTCCTGATTCGATTGGCATATTTCATTGAAAGAGAAATTCTTGAAAATGGTGTCACGGTCGACGCAGAAAATAAACAAAAGGGAAACGAAGTGGAAGATGAAGATGAAGACGATGAAGAAGATGAGGAACTGTATGTTAGCATGGAAAATGTTTTACTTTTCATTATAGGGGAATTCAAAGGCCACTTTCAACAGATGATGAAAAACAAGTGCGCTGCCCATGTCCTCAAAATAACGCTTTTGGTCATGACTGGTAAAGAATTACCATCAGTTAATGAAATGAATGTCATTACTAGAGATAAACATTCGAGTAATTCCAGAAAAGTTCAATCTGTTTCAGGGTCCAAAAACCAATTTCAAGTTCCATCTTCTTTCAAGGAAGAATTCAAAAATATTGTAAGTGAAATCAGAACCAACGCTACCACTGATAGCTTTAGACAATTGGCAGTCGATCCAATATCATCTCCTGTTCTCCAGTTATTTGTTCAACTTGAAGGTATCGTGGATAAACAAAGATCTATATGGTGCACGCTTTTCCCTAGTGATGCTGGAAAACTGGGTGAGGCGGCGTTGGAAAAAGAAGCAAGCTTTGTGAATTTCTTATTAAATGACAAAGTGGGTTCTCATTTCCTAGAAAAGTCTCTTGAAACTCAAAAAACAAAAACAATTGAAAAATTATATAAAGCATACATGAAAGATAAAATTTTGGCACTTTCAAAGAAACAGGAAACTGGATTATATGTCTCTCAAACCATCCTGCCTAGACTTAGAAGTTATGACCAGACCGAGGCATTGGATCAGTTGATTCCTGAATTGAACTATTTAATTGTTAACAATTTTGATTTTGCTTCGACAATAATCGATTTGTCCATCAAAAACGATAATTACAAGAAGCAAGAAATCCTAGAGAAACTAAATGAATTCTTCACCAAAGGTTCTTCCGAAGAGGATTCCAAAAAGATTTTTGATACTGTTTTGAAAATGAGAGGTTCTACCATGTTCAGCAGATACGAGGAACCTCCAACTGCTGATGAGAGAAGAAGAGCTTTGCTTTTGCAGAAATTGATTGATTTTGATCCTGAAAATGTATTGAAAAGATGTGCCGAAAATTTTGAGGCTCTTGGTACTAGAACTGCGATCAGATTTTGTAACCATAGTGTCTTTTCGCATGTAATGGTGTCCGTGCTGAGTAAAATCGAATATTTTACAACCATAGAGAGAAAGGTTTTGGCCAACAAGTTTTTGAGTGGTGATGAACCATCAGAGATTATTGTTGCGCTTGCTTGTAATGTATCGGGATCACATGTCATTGACAAGCTTTGGGGATTCACTGTGAAGCTCAATCTTATCAAAGAAAGAGTTTGCAACATTTTAGCCAAGAACAACGAGACAGTCAAATCCACCTTTTATGGACGCATGGTGTGGAAAAATTGGAACATGGAACTTTACAGCAGACAATTTGGAAAATGGAAATGGTTGGTGAAAGATGAGGAAGCCGAATATGAAAAGTTACATCCATCTGCTTTACCTGTTCGTAACAAGAAAGACGAAAGTGTCAATACAACCAACGATAGTAGAAATTTCAACACCCATTTTAATGGCCACAAACGTGCGTACAATGACGTTGGTCCACATTCCAAGAGACCAAGAAACTAACATTAAAAGTGTATAAAAAGAAAAATAATTCAAAAAAAAAAAATCCATTTGTAAACTAGAATAACTTACGGGGAGGTTTTTATCTTTTATATATATAAGCAAAAATGGTGCTTCCCATAAAAAGGTCTGAAAAGACTTGAACTGTACAATCAGTAACACCACACAATACTTGGCCGTGTCCTAAAATGACGAATCATTCCAGAGTTTTTCAAGCCAAAAAGACCATATAACTACACTAACCCGTTATCCCAGCAGTAGCTTCTGCTCTCTCGATTGAACAAAACACTTGATGCAGAAACAGCGGCTTGCAACACTGAATCCTTGGTTTGTGTCACGTGACATATCACGTGTGTGAGCCATAAACATGAAACTGTCCTCTGTTCTGAAACATGTTTCATCTTTTTCTGCTGAAACAAACCATGCTGTAAAAGAAAATTGGCTGGTTTCGCTGCAGTAGATATATTGGCGACCTGCTGATTGAATAGAAATACTGGAACCGAAGGGTGTGTTTGCTAAGACACGGTGCACACTGTGATTGTTTTTTTGTGTTTTTTTTTTTTTTCACCGTTGTTACTAGACAGAATAGCAACAGATATATCAACGTCTTTGTGGTGTTTTATTTTGAAGCACATTCTATTCTGCTGCTGGATTGTCTTTTAGTATTGTTTGTCCAATTGTTGACTTTGCAACAATAGATATTTTGCTCTTTCGTTGACCCGTCGGTGTGTACGTTTCCACTATCTGCCCAGCTTTAATTGACAGCTTTGTATGGTAAGTGCAATAGCAACTACACAAATATACCGATTTTCAAAACCGCTCGTGTCCATCGCAGATAGTTATCATAAACATAAGATTTTAGTACTGTCTCATAATGAACAGTTCACATTCTAACAATGTTTCCGACGCTCCAAATGGACACCGACCCCAACATTCTAAAACGGAGATACCTGGTGAGTACCTTGGTAGCTCAGTTGATTCACAAAAAACGAATAACTTTGGTAAAGATGATAACACAGAAGTATACATTTCCACGCCAGCATCTTTAACGCCGTCCTCAGAGAAAATCGAACCGTTGTCCAAAGAAAAGAGTTCCGAAATCTTGCATTCCCTCCAGTGTCTGAAAGACATTGATTTTTTCCTTGTTACAGCTCCTGTAAATTGGCATGAAAATCAAATTTGCCGGAGATTCTTTGTAGAGGGAACTTCAGATCATGTGTCTTGCGTCTTTTGGAATAATCTCTACTTTATAACAGGCACGGATGTGGTGAAAGCCTTGACATACAAAGTTCACAATATCGGCAGAAAAATCATTGACAAAAAGAAATTTGAGGAGGGAATCTTTTCAGACTTGAGAGCCCTCAAAGATGGCACTCATGCAGTTCTAGAAAACTCCAAGTCGCCCTTCTTGAAGTTTTTGAGTAAAAATGACTGTCTAAGAACAATGAAAAAACAAAAGGTGTTTTTCTGGTTTAGTGTACCACATACCAAGTTATTTGCCGATGTTTTAGAAAGAGATCTGAAAAGAGAATTAGCAAATCAACCAGCAACCACCGAAGCTACATCTGATGTCTTCAAAACCTTCAAGTATAATCAATCAAAACCGTTAATGGAACAGCTTGCTAGACATTTCGAAAACTGTCTAGGACAAAACGTTGATGATATAATTCTGAAACCAAATAAAGCATTTGTGGAAGAGGAACCTTCAGCACCCACCGTTTCTGCTGATCTGCCAGTGAAAGATCAAACCGATAAAAATGTACCAAACTCAGAGTTAGCAAATACCGATTTTCCTCTGGATTTCTTGCAATCTACGAATACCGAATATGAGGATAATTATATTGCCCCAGTGATAGATGAGAGGAGTATCCATTTTCAGGAAGATACACATTCTCAATCTTTGGCTCACTACCAAGTATACCCTTCCTATACTCAACCGCTAGCTTACTATCAAAATGCCGGATTTGAGAGTGTGTTGACTAATTCCCATCAACAAATGGTTCCAGCGCTTTGCCCAATGCCATCTCCCAATCAGCCTATGTACATAATGTCAGGAATTCCTTCAGGTTTGCCATCTGCAATTGATCCGTTGTCCACTTATACCAACCCTATGACCTTTCAGAATCGGTCAAACACGCCGGTGCATTCCAAACAGAACGTTTCGAATCCCCAACTCATTTCATCGCCTTCGGTTTTCATGTTCAATGGAGAGCATCAGCACTCAATAGACCATCTTAAAATACCTTATGCCGAGCCAAGCTCCAGAACACCATTGTTCCACTATGGACATTCATCACCGGCTACTGTAAATTCAAACTACTACATGAATTTACAATCAAACCTAATACCCATACCCATTTCTATGCCTAGTGGAACAGCTAAAAATTCAATAACATCCGATTTAGATGAATTCAATTATGAAGAGTCGAAAAAGAATATCTCTCCTGACAATGAAAATGGAAACCAAGAAATTGATCTTGAACATGAGTTGAATAAAATGAAATCTGATTCTTCGAATGTTCAGTCGTCAAATAATCGTATACTACTCAGAGGGCAGGTATTCACACCTGGAGCACTAGGTGTTGATTATACATTTGATCAGCCTTCCATTAGTGCCGGTGTTGGAATCTCACCAATGTATGCGTTCAGCAATGGGATGATGTCGGCAATTCCTTTCCAACCTAAAACTAGTTTGATTAAGACCGAAGCTAATGACATTGATGCCGAAGTTGATCCAAGTTATCCAAATCTTAAAAGCTCAACACAAAAGGCACGAAAGGGGATACTTAGGGACACAGACTCCAAAATCACAAAACCCACCACAAATACACATAAACGTAAAAGGTTTCTGAATCCTTCTCTGCAACATCTGGTTGGTGACTACATATTTTCGAGTGATGATGAATTGTATCCATCCGAAGAGCAGAAAGATGAATATGAATGTGAAAACAACAACTTGATCACATAACCATAATTCGTTCACGCTCCAGTAGCTTGCTTTCTGTTATTCTATTTTACCCTTGAGGTTTTATATTTCCATCCGCCATATCCTCCATCAACTTTAATTAAAACGTAATTTTTGTCCGACAAACAGATATAAATAAATAGACTTTAAGAGGGACCTATTGGAGATTGGCTTGGGAGCTGTACATCTCAACAATTTGGTCACTACTTGTGGCATCTTCCGTTGATTTGTCATCTCTAAGCTGTATAAATCGAGGGAATCTTAAAGAAATTCCTTTTTCACCGTTACCAAAATAGGTTGCACCACATTTGTAAATTGGTGAAGTGGTCAAATCGGCTACTTTAACTTCAAATAGCAAAGTTGGCTCAAACCACACATCAGGAACAGCATTGGAATTATTTTTGTCATAGACATAAGATGCTTTAGGAGAAGAGATCTCGGTGGTCTTCAGTAATTCATGGAGTTTGCCCAGTAATTCTTCACTAAATCCAGTACCAATTTTACACACGGTTTCATACTCTCCGGTGTCTTGGTTATAGCTTGCTAATAAAAATCCACCATACCAACCTGTTCTTTTCCCTTTCCCAATATATCCACCAACGACGACTAAATCAAGTGAATCACCGACACCATCTAAATAGTCCTTCTTCAACTTTAACCAATTTCTCGATCTTTTGGACGGTTCATAAAACGAATCCGAACCTTCAAGTGTCTTTATCATCAACCCTTCACATGCGTCATGGACTGATTCATCCAAAAATTTGGAAATCTGCTCAATATCATCGGTATCCATTTTGGTAGCAAACATGAATTTACCAGCAATCTCTTTGAAATTAGAGTATAAATACCCCCGTCTATCAGCTAGAGGCTTTTGAATTAAGGACTCACCATTGTAATAAAGAATGTCAAAGGGAAAAAGACACACCTGAACTTTGATATCCTTCTCTTGCACGTCCTTTCTCTTTCTTGTAGAAAGAATTTGGAAGGGAAGGATTTTGTTCTGCTCCTTATCCCAAGCAACACACTCACAATCCAAAATCAAGGACTTAATGCTTGGATTTTCTTCTTTCAAAGACTCCATTACGGGAATCAAATCGGGATATCTTTCGGTCATGTTTTCAGAATTACGTGAATAAATATGCATCTTTCCATCCTCTGTCAAGTGCAGTTGGGCACGTTCACCATCATACTTGTATTCACACGTGAACTTTTTTCCCTGAAGGGTATCGAGAATTTCGGTTACACTTTTAGCTGGCTTAGCAAGCATCGGTTTCAAAGGTACACTTGGACTGAGGCCGCAGTGCTCCATTAAATGCAAAATCCCCTTCTCCATTGCCAGCTTGATTAGAATTTCATAGTTTGGGACTTGGCAAAATGCTTCTTTAAGTTCTTCTTCGGCCTTCACAATCAGCTCAGGTGTAACCTTTTTGTTCTTGGAACCTAGTTGCCATTCTAAAATAGCCTTGGAAAGTGCCACAATAACACTTTTTTCACCAAAATTGATACGTAGTTTACCTTCTAACGATCTCATTAGAAACTTGGCCTCCAGGCCTTCACAGGCAGTCAACATTTTATTTATCACACCAATCTTTTTTCCCTGGGAGTTAGATCCTTCTGCACGGGCAATTTCGTTCAAGCTTTTCCAGACTTCAACAAGAGTTAATCTTTTAGGTTTGAACATCAACCTTTGCTTTTGTCTGCTTTTGAATGCAACCACGCCAATATCACCTTCAAGACGATAATCTGCTCTAAGAGATGCCAATTCACGGCCAGTTCCTTGTGACAAAGCTTTCAAAAGTAGTGTTTCACCCAATCCTAGTTCCAGGCCGGGTTCATAATCAGGCCCCAATCGATTCACCATCAGATACGTAACCATTGTCAAATTTTCGATTTTACCTGCTATATCAGCATCTTCTGTAAGATTCAATACATTTTTGAAAAGCTCACACGCAGCTGCAATGTTTTTTAGTCTACCACTTTCTTTTTCCAGTTCTTCAAAAGTGTCCGTCAAAATGGAATACATGATTGGTTTACCTGGACTGCTACACACTGAAGAAACCGGCACTGATTTTTCTAGTTTCAGTAATTCTCTAGCATCTTCCTTTTCGGCTTTCAAGATATGTTCCTTGATGATTGTTTCAGCATTATTGGTGGTTTTTGCTTTTTTGTGAACTGGACTTGAAGGATCTTTCTCTGTTTTCGGAGGCGATTGAGAGCTTGATCTTGGTCTTGATCCGGAAGTTGACCTCGATCTCGACCTTGACCTTGATATTGATCTTGATCTTGACCTTTTAGACTCATTACCATCACCAACTGCATCAGATACCGTGTCCTTGACACCTTCTTTCGTGATGTCCTTTTTTTTACTTCCAAAGAACCTCATTAATGTTTGCTGTCCACTCATATTACCGCTATTAAAATTTCCTCCTTTGAACCCGTAAATAAAGTAATTAGATTTTATGCCTAATTTGAAATAAAAACCCCTATGACTTATCACAGCTTTACTTAAAAGCATTAGCTTTTTAAAATAAAGTGATCTAAAATGCTAATTGTATAAATTTGATAAAAAGTTCACCGGGACGCGTCTCAATCTGACACGAAAAAGAGAATTTCTTGTAATTGGCGCCACGTATTTCAGTGCATAGCATCTGATACTGGGTACAAAACAAAAGTAGCAGATTATTTGGAAATAAGCTCGTATAATTAAAAAGAAGTAATTAATATAAAAATTTAAAAAGGTATACATATATAAACAAGAGCATAGCATGTCTTACAAAGTCAATATCAGATATATGCGTGTCCTTACCACAAAACAGCATAAGAGGCTCGTAAAAGACAAAATAATGCAAAGAAAAATAAAAACAAAGAAACAATATGAAGAGTTATTATTTTGAAATGGACAAAAAGAATGCTAAAAATTTCGGCTTTAGATTGAAAAAACTAAACATTGTATTTTTCCCAGTTCTCAAGGATTTCTTTAATCTTTTCAGAGCCAGTAAGCTCAAAGACATCTTGGAAGTATTCCTTGGTTAGTTCGAAAGGTTTAGCAGTCAAATTTGGAATGTACTTACCAATCAGGGAAGTTGGCTTGACAGCAGACATTGGAATTTTCTTTTCCAAGAATCTCTTGAAAGGCTTGACACCAGACTTGAGGTATGAAGAGTGGAATGGAACAGAAATACCCTTCAAAGGAATACAAGCAAAACCTCTTTCCAAATCAATTGGTTGTGGTTTAGCCAAAGACTTTTTAGAAACTTCATCGACAATTTCAGATAAATGTTCAGCAACCTTTTCCAGGGACATCATTTCTTGAAGCTTGACAATGTCAATCTTTTGCATCTTGAAGACATTCAAGGTGTTGGTTAATGTATCCAAACCTCTCAAATCACCAGCAGTGACATATTGTTGGTTTTCAACATTGTAGTTGACAATTTCCAATAACCATCCAGTTTGTTTGGAGATATGATCAACGACAAATCTCAAAGCGGAATCGGTAAATGTTTTGGAAATTCTGGATGGGTTAACAGCACACATACCGTAATTGGATCTTCCTAACGCATCTCTTGGAACAGCAACTTGCATAGTCATACCTCTGTAGAAAACAACATCAACTAAAGATTCAATAGGCATGACGTCAGCAAGGGAAGATAATGCAGAGTATTCACCTAAAGAGTGACCGGCAAACATCGACTCAGCTGGAACAAGTCCCTTAGATTTGATGTCTTCAAAAGCAGCCTTCTCCATCAATGTTAAAGCAGGCTGGGTGAATTGAGTGGCAGATAACAACCCGGTAGGAGATCTAAAGGTAAATTCGTTGGTATCTTCGTCAATCTCTTTGAAAATCTTCTCAGATTTGAGGGACCCATCTTCGGCGATGGTTTCAAACATCATTGACACATAATTCTCCTTGATTGCTCTACCCTTTGGACCACCGAAGTGGACAGTTAATTCATTAGGATTGTTTTTAACAATGTCCAGAATAGAGAAACCGTAACTCTTGATCAAATGTCTATCGGCTCTATCCCAAACTTCTTTAGCGACAGCGGAAGAATTGTACAAGTCCATACCCATACCTTGTTCTTGAGAACCTTGACCAGTGAAAACAAAGGTGGAAACTGGTTGTTCAATTTCGGCTTCACCAACTAAAACAATTTCTTCGGTGGCAACCTTTGTTGTTTCAATTTTGACAATCTTTCTACCATTAATCATACCAACGTGTTCCAACTTGGTTGATAATTCATCGTTTGGTAAAACCATACCGGTAAAGTTGGCCTTGTAACCAATGACTCTTGGAGCAACGGCATCAGCAGCATACATTTCGACCAATGATCTGACAGATGCTGAAGAATACATTCCGTGGGTAATAGTACCTGGTAAATCAGCGTAGGCAGCAAACACTCTGGAAACGTGAATAGGGTTGTAATCACCAGAAACAGCAGCGTAAGTTTGATTCGAAGCTGGGGCTTTGGTTGACAAAGAACGTGCCAATGGAATTGGATTCTCAAACATGATTGGCTGTTCAATTAAAGTACCATTTCTCTTCAAGTATTCAATGACTGGATTACCGTAAGAGGTGGATGCATTGTATTCAATTTCAGCCGCTTTCTTGATTTCTTTTGTTGGAGACTCGTAGTAGACATTACCTGTAGTCTTAACTGATGAATATACGTTGGCAGACTTGAATTTATAAACAGAATTCAATCTGAAAATCAAATTCTTATTTAATAACTCAACGCCTTCTTCGACATGGAACCATTCCTTAGATTTCAGAACAGCAACGTCTTTGGCAGATGCAATGGTAACTTGAGCTGGAGTTTCAGCGGTCTTTTCAAATGTATTTTCAAAATCGTCGTAGCTACCTCTGTAGAAGAACGCCGAGGTAACTTGCATGACTGCTTCGCCATCTCTGTAAATAGTACCAACAACTTTAACAGTCTTACCTGTGGCGCTGTTGATCACAGAAACAATTTCAGCATCTGAAGAAACCTTGTCACCAACCTTCAATGGTGCGGCGTTTGATAACATTGTGTATGCGTTGGATAAATGAACCAATTTCAAAATATCACCATCAACGCATCTTGGGAAAATGGCCTTCATAATTGCTCTCCAACCAATAACGATGGCAAAATCCATTGGGGCTAATTGGTCACCACCTGCTCTAGGAACAAAATATTCACAAGAATTACCTACAGCATGAGTCAATTCAGCAATGTCTTTAGAGGAAATTTCCATGTTTCCACCATCAATAGTAGATTCAACAGAGAAATCCAAGTCAATGGCGGACTTGGAGCCAAACCAAACTTTCCAGTAAAATTCTTTAATTCTTTCATTTCTACCGGTCATGTTTTCGGCAATTGGAGCAAAACCATCAGATGGAATGTAGGAATAAGATAATTCTAGTGGAACAGCAACTGAGTCTGCAGTTCTTGTTTCAATCAAGTTCATTTTAATTGAAGAGCCCGAACTAGAAATGAAGCAGACTTCAGTTTCTTTACCCTTGATATTTTCAGACAAAGATAAAGTAGTTTTTGAAGCATCATTAGGATAAGAAACAGTGACACTGATGTTCTTAGCAGGAGCCAAAACCTTGGTTACTGGGTTCTTGACATGGTTATAGCCTTGAACAATATTTTCAGAGGAAATGAAAGCATGTCTCCAGTTATGTTTGTCACCAGCTAATAAAGCAAACCATTCATCAGTAGATGGCAGGTTGGAACCAATGGAGTATTTCACAGAGTTTTCAGATTCAGTGACTGTGACACCAGCTACATTACTTGGAACAGAAGCTGTCTTTGAGTTGAAGTATTCAACAACAGGAATCTTGGATTCATCGCCAGAGTAAACTTCTTCCAATAACTTAGCAATGTGACCATCATGAATGGAATCCAAAATATCTTTGATTGGTTCATCGACGGTTTTAACAAATTGGGTGGCAACTGGACCATGAAGAACACAAGTTCTTTGAACATCTTCATCAACAACAGCTTCCAAGAATTCAGATTGCCATAAGGAATCTTTCTTGAAGAAAAATTCAAACTTTTCATTCAAAATTGGGACGAATGGAACTGGCTTTTGAGCAGGGAACAAACATAGAGCAATAAAGAAATCATTGTCTTCAGCATTGATCAGTTGAGATTTTGCTTGTGGGTATTTAGCATATAAGTTATCTAATACCTTGTATGGTTCATCTAGTTCAGTGAAAGATTGAATGACAGAAGCGGACTCCTTGGATGCAAATCTTTCCTCAATTCTTCTAATGAATTTACCAGTGAAATTTCTCAGAGATGGGTCGATCCACTTGGAAAGTTTCTTGATGAACAGCAATTCAACACATCTATCCGCAATTTCGGCGTAAGTCATGTCCTTAACGTCACACACACCTTCAGAGTTTTTACCAAACCATGGTTTCTGATAATCAGCATTTAATTTTTCAATAATGTAATCTTTCTTCTTCTCCAAGGCTTCCAACATTTTGTTCTTTGGTAAAGATAGGATGGTATCATCCATTTCTTTCCAGAACTTGACACCTCTAGTAGCAACTTTGTGAATTGGTTCACCCATTTCAGATTTAACTGTAACAATGCCTCCCGATGGCTTTTTATAAGTGTTTTCCCATTGTTTATCTTCCACACCAGGACAGGAAACAATAAGCTTCTTAGCGTCGTGAGAAGTTTTGGCTTCTTTTGCAGCCATAACTCTGGAACCAAATAAGAAACCATCAAATGGCATTGCAGGATAGTTAAATGCTTCAGACCATTTACCAGTCAAGTAAGGATATGTGTCTTCAGCTGAACCAAAACCAGAACCAGCAACTAAAATGATATTAGGACATCTTCTGATCTTAGAGTACATTTGTAAAATAGGTTGATGGAAATCTTCAAAAGAATGGTGACCACCACCTCTACCACCGGTCCATTGAACAACAATTGGAAAGTGTGGGTATGCCTTAGCAATAGTGATACATTGACCAATAGCATCAATAGAACCTGGTTTCAAACCCAAATGAGTTAAATCTAGAGTTTCAATATATTCACCAGCAACTTCAAGAGATGGGACACCAGCACCAATAGTCAATGATTGAACTGGGAATCCTCTTGCTCTTAAAGCTTTGATCATTGGGATACTCCATTCCAACATTCTTGGATTAACGTAAATAACGTTGATACCAATACCAGAACCAGGTTTGACTTGTTCAGCAACTTTTTCTAAAGCTTTTTCCATCATGCCTTCGGTAAAGTAACCACCACCAGCAATTTCAATATGATAGCCTGCGTTAATTGTAGCAGCAACAAAGTCAGTTGAAACCGTGGTTGGCGTCATACCTGGAACCATCAATGGGGCTCTAGACAATAATCTAGAAAATTTGGTATCAACATAAACTTTACCCTCTGTGGTTTTGATCAATTTTGGTCTGAATTCATCCAACCAATTTTGAGCATAGATCAAAGAGGAAGGTCTTTTATCAAAAATTTCTTGCTTGAAACCATATTCAACGTCAACATCAGATGCTTCCAAAACACCAGCAACAATAATACGGGCACCAGTACCTTCCTTATTTTTGTGGGTTAAAACACCTAAACCTGACACACCACCTGGTCCAAAATCAATCAAGTGTGTTGCATGGAAGGCAGTAGCCTTTTCCCAGTTAACAGTCAAGGTGTTGATACACTCAACAATTCTTGCAGCTAGGGAACCAGAATACTCACGTAAATCTTTTCCGTCGTATGTATCATAGACAGGAATGGACAAGCTGGATTGAGAGAATTCTAATCCAGACTTTTTGAAATCGTCTAAAATGCGTGGAGTAGCTGGGGCCAATAATTGGGAATGGAAAGGAGAATGGATTGGTAAGAATCTGGATGAAAACTTCACCTTTCTTTCAGAGAAAGGAATTCTGGATTGATCAACACCAGATGTGGCCTTTGCTTTTCTCAAATTCAGGTTCAAACCGTATAAGGATTCAGGAGGACCAGATACAACAACGTTTCTTGCACCATTGATTAAAGAAATCGTGATATGTTTTTCAGTTGGAAGATGTTGGTTGGTTTGTTCTACAAAAGTTTCAACTTCTTTAACAGATAAATCTCTGATTGACAACATTGGACCAGGACGTCCCTCACCATTGGCTTCTGAATCTTTAACCATTGATGGGGAAAGGGATGTAGATGGATAAGCTTGCAAACATCTGACTGACAAATAGAACAAAAGTTCAACAGCTTTTAGGGCTTCTTCATCAAAAGATTCCCAAGAATCTGCAGAAGCAACAACTAAAGAAGTGACTAAACCTTGGGAGTGACCGGTGGTACCTTGCAAGTATGATTTGAATTGTCCTGGGTTGACACCTAAAGTTTTGCAGGTGATAATATAGTGACATAGTTGAATGACGCAAATTAAAGGACATGACACTGGAATAGATAACAATGTTTCTGAACCTGGAGTTGCGGAAGGATTTTTCAACCAATTGAGGAAGTCAAACCCAGATGTGTAGATTCTATCAATATCAGAGGTCGAAGAAATCAATGACTCAATCTTGGTTTGGACCTTAATTAAGAAGCTATCAATTAAACCATTGTATGTGTTGTAGATGTCTCTTAATTCTTCAAAATAATCATCAGTATTACCCTGACCACCAAAAATGGCGTAAATCAAAGCCTTGTTTTCAGAAGCTGCATTCAATAGAGAGGAGCTGACGTCTGTAGAATTATTGGAAAAAGCAGACTTGAGGAAAACTTTAGCAGCAAAATAATTGCTGATTAAGTTGGAGTTAATCTTCTCTAAAGTGGTTGGAAACTCTTCTGATGCTAAAAGCTGAGAAGCAAAAGTATGAATATCGGTAGATTGAAGATATCTTGATTCAAAATCGGATAAGATCAGCTTAACGGATTCAGTCTTTTCTGACTCTACAGACTTAGAGTTGACAACATATCCCAAAAATTTGGTCAACAATTCCGATTTGGAAGCAGGTTCCTCGTCACCAGCAAAACCTTCAGTTGGTTCAGGTAATGTCTTCTTGAAATCGGAAGTTAATTGTTGATAGAAAAGATAAGACTCAGTTGGAATCAAAATTGTGGTTTCTAAAGAACCATGGGAAAGCACTAATGGTCTATTAACGAACGTCATATGCTAGAGTCTTTGTGTATTATACTGCAAAAATTGATCTGAAAAATAGTGTTTAGGTAGCATTATTGTGGTATGTGACATTATTTACAAACATAATGTCACATGCCAACGCGAGAATAATGTTGGAGAAAAATGAAAAATGTTAGTATTTTGAACATGAAAAGATACGAAAAGTTGCCAACAATTGCAATTCAAAGCAGGGTAGCTCAAGCCATTGGTGGAAGCTCTGCAATTGTTGATACTGATGTTTATTTCAGCTGTAGAAAAAATTGTAGACGTACATTCAATGAAATTAACGCAATCGGCGTGTAAAAGAAATTAAATGGATTGGTTCAGATGATAATCAAAAAACCAGATATAATTGGTTTCAAAAAAAAAACTAGAGCTTTGCAAAAAGAACTAATTCGGTGGTGACAAGCAAGTTAGAGAATAATATTCACTGAAATAAGCTTGTAGTGGAATCAAAAGTAGCTGATGTGGTAAGAGGCTACTATTGAAACAGGTGCTTGACAAACTTTAATAACACAGTTGCAAGCTTTCAAAAAAAATAGAATACAAGATGTTTCGCAATAAACTTAAAGTGGTAAGCTGTTTATCACAAGTCTCGTGCACTTCGAAGAGGAAGTTTTTCTATGCCAGTAGAAACACGCCTCTATATATGGCAACACATGCTACTCCATTCACAGCACTACGCGAATTTGCTGAGCCTCCCGCGTTTCAAATGTTGGGAGAAAATGGCCAACATTTGGGTTACGCGTCGGTAGACGCATATCTTGTTGGAGGCTCAAGTATAGCGTCAATCGACGCAGAAACAGTTGAAGGCTCAGCATACGAGGTGATTAATTGAGGGCACGAGCTGGGTAAGAATTTCAGCTATTGTTCTTCTACCCCGTATAATTGCAACGCTTGTCAAAGAAGAACGCCTGCGCACTGTGTTTGAGGGGTATACTGTTCAATTTTAGGTTTTGGTGACATCTTTTTCTTAGTGGAGTATATCGCTTACATAATTGCTATTGCGATGGTAGATGTGGACGTTAGCACAGAGCTCATTGTGGCAAAAATAGAAGACATGTCCGCTACCAATGGGTTGATACATGTGGGGAGCGTCCTATGGAACTTGATCCGGGTGGTGTTAAGCATCGTTTGGAAGACTGTGATGACAGTGATGTTTTTGGTGAAGAGTGCACTGAGCGATGTTCTGTTCACTATATTTCATTACATGTACACGTCGCACTGGCTTGCTTTGATGGCCGTGTTGGTCTGGGCTCCCCTGTATGCAATTTTCAAATACAAATATCTTACAAACTACTCTAAATTGCCCCAGGATTCAAAATGGCAAGAACCAGTATTAGATACATTTCTCAACTCGGAATCAAATACAAAAACTGGCCACATAAAATCTTATCTTGACGAATTCCTATCAGCAATCAAAATATTCGGCTATCTTGATGCCCCTGTGTTTCATGAACTTACCAAATCTCTACAAACGCAGAAAATTGATTCTGGAGAAATCATTTTTTTAGACGAATGTGAAGGATTTTCAATTTGTGTGGAAGGAGAAATACAAGTTTATTCTCGGATAGGCACCGTCGATAACAACCTTCAGCGCTCTGCAAACGGAAACAGAACCGAGATAAAGGCCGCAGGAAGCAGTTTGAACATTGTAGTTGTTGATGGTATAAAATACCAACTTTTAAACAATATAAAGGCTGGTGCGCCGCTATCCTCTTTTATTGCAGTATTAAACCTGCTAACAGACTCTCAACTAACCTTATCCAGTATTGCTCCCACACCAAACTTTTATCAACAATCGGCCTTGAAAAGACTTCCCAATCCAAGTGATGGGTTTTCTTTGGATGCTTCCGTTGAAACCCCTTCTCTTGGTGGTAGCTCTCCGACAGCAATTACACAAGAAAATCATCCCCCTCCCCTGTATTCCACGAAGAGTATCTTGAATTCTGCCCCAGGATTAATTGCTATTCCGCAAAAAGCATGCACAATCTCCATGATTCCTAAAGAATCATTTACTCGTATTGCAATCAAATATCCAAAAGACACTAGCCATATAATTCAAATGATCTTAGCCAAACTTTACCGAGTCACTTTCCAAACTGCCCATAAATTTCTAGATTTGACTCCAAATATTTTTCAAACTGAGTTGAACCTAAACCATCATGTGGACAAAAATAATAAATATATTTCTACGTCATCTTTAAAGCTAGCGGTTGATGCTATTGATGAAGGTTATGAAGATGATCTTAATCTAAATTCTCTTAAAGTAAATGGTTTTCTGACCAAGCCAAGAAAAGACTCACATAAAAAGAAAATTAGAAATGAACGTCGAAGAAATCTGAACAAGAGAAGATCTGCTAAACACACATTTACAGGGAATTTGAAAAATGATTCAAGTGCTTTTCTTTCTGACTCACCTGTCATCACATCGGAGGATGGGGAGGAAACTGATTCATTCATCAACTTTCCGCTGAGAAAAAATTTGTCTGTTTATGATACTAAGAAAAACAGTTCATTAAGCTCAATTCATGCAAAGTTATACCATGTTCCTTCCGATTGTGATATTCTTGCATCATCAGTCTCATTGAGTGCACCATCTTCCAAATCAAATAAAGTGCAAAATGTACAGCCGAAAAATACTATTAAAGCATCTAAACTCAAAGCTGATGATTTTGTCTCAGCAACAAACTCTTCTGATTTGAAGCTCGAGTCAAATCCTGTTGCAAAAAGTGCCTCTTTAAACATAAAGAGTATAAATGATGAATTCGAAATAAATGATGATATTGAGGAAACCAATTTTAGATCATCAATTGCAGCAAAAGTCACTTCATTAATCGGCTTGGATAAGGAAAACTTTCCAATTGAAAGATCACAAAGCTTCAGTAACAATGTCGATATGAACTCTCCAATATTTGGTCATACAAAAGGTGTCAGATATGCTACCCCAGTAATTGATTCTCATAAAAGCTCAAAATATCGAAGTATGAGAACTTTTTCAACAACCAGTATGGAGGGAAGCTTTCTACGTAGCAGCACCAGTGAAATTAATTCAAATAGCATGCTGGATAACGACAAGATTGATGAAAATGTGCCTAACAGAGATATTTACCAATCTTTTCTCAATTTTGAGCATATTCAAAATGAATTCATCAACAATATGAAACTTTTTAAAGTTTCGCAATCAACAACTATCATTAAAGCCAAAGAACAGACTCCAGGAATATATTATGTCCTAAGCGGCACTTTGGATGTAACATATTGGAAAAAGGCTAGTGAGCTAAATGATACTTATTTTGTTGATGCCAGTGATGGTAATGAAGTGAATAGCAAGGATGACAAGGATGAGCTTCTTGAAGAATATCTATTTAGCATTGAGAAGGGAGAAATTGCTGGTTACTTGGGGACACTCATAGGTTCTAAATCCTTTATAAATGTCACCGCAGCAGTTGATACATATGTGGCTTTTTTTCCAAGAGAATTTTTTGAATTCCTGATTGAACGATACCCAAAATTACAATTGGGTATTGCCAAACTTTTACTTAAAGTTTTGGATAAAAAATTATACCTCACAGATTATGCTCTTGAATGGGTTCATTCAAGTGCGGGTGATATTTTGTACAATGAAGGGGATTCAGCAAATGGAATATATGTTGTTCTAAATGGTAGATTGAGATCATTATCCAAAAATAGAGATAACTCTAACGTTGATTATGCTATAATCGGTGAGTATGGTCAAAATGAATCGATGGGCGAAATTGAAGTGTTAACAAGAAGCAGACGTTTGAATACAGTTGTGTCAATCAGAGATAGTGAGTTGGGTAGAATCCCTCGGACTTTATTTGAAGTTATTGCGTTGAGCAACCCTTCGATTATGGTGAAGATTTCAAGAATTGTTGCTAATAAAGTCAAGAATGATACCACAATGATAGCACCTTTATCTTCCTCTAGCTCCCCTAGTGCGGTTACCAGAATAAAAAATGAACCATTAATTAAAAATTTCAATAACTTCAGAACGCTTACAGTGATGCCAGTGACATATGGAACTATCCCCCTAGTTGAATTTGGGGAAAAATTGGCAAATGCGTTGGAAAAAGTTGGAAAAAGTGTGAAAGTATTGAATCAAAGCTCGGCATTGAGCAGTTTAGGTAAGTATGCCTTTGATAAACTTGCTAAAATGAAACAGAGTGGATATTTCAGTGAACTGGAAGAGGAATATGATATTGTCATTTATTTAAGTGATGCTCATGTCAACTCTAATTGGACTAAAACTTGTATTCAACAAGGGGACTGTATTTTACTTTTGGCTGATTCTCAATTATCTCCGGATATAGGTGAACATGAGAGACTATTGGTTAAAGCAAAAACAACTGCCAGAACCGAATTAATACTTCTACATCCGGAGAAATACGTTGAGCCAGGCATGACCAGTAGATGGTTGAAAAATAGAATGTGGGTCCATTCGCATCATCATATTCAAATGGATTGTCATAACTCTGTGAATAACGGTGCTTCAAAGATCCCAGGTGACTTTAATGAGACAATATCAAGCATTAGCCGTAAAATTACTGATAACTTGTTTTCGAGAGTTGAGAGCATAGTCAATAATACCGAGTACTTCAACTTCTTGCCAGAAACAACACGGGAGCAATTCAAACTAAAAAAATACTATCAACCATTACGGGAACATAAAGACGACTTTATGAGACTAGCTAGAATATTAACTGGACAAGCCATTGGTCTCGTTTTGGGTGGTGGTGGTGCAAGGGGATTAAGTCACGTTGGTGTCATAAAAGCGTTGGATGATAACGGTATACCTGTTGATATGATTGGTGGTACATCCATAGGTGCATTTGTAGGGGGGTTGTACGCTAAAGACTACGACTTTGTCCCTGCATATGGTAGAGCAAAAATATTTGCAGCCAGAATGGGTTCAATGTGGAGATCTCTGTTAGATTTGACAATCCCGTTAACATCATACTTAACGGGACATGAATTCAATAGAGGTATTTGGAAAGCATTTGGCGATTCTAGAATTGAAGATTTTTGGATCAAGTATTACACAAACTCCACCAACTTGACAGATTCCTGCATGGAGGTTCACACAAGTGGTTATGCCTGGAGATATATTAGAGCATCGATGACGCTCGCTTCACTTTTGCCCCCACTTGCTGATGACGGTAAGATGTTGCTGGACGGTGGATACCTTGATAACTTAACGGTAAATGAAATGCAAAGACGTGGAGCCAAACATATTATTGCCGTGGATGTTGGTGCTGTTGATGATCGGAGTCCTATGGAATATGGTAATACATTGAGTGGTATGTGGGTTCTTATCAACAGACTCAATCCTTTCAGTGGACATGCCAATGTTCCCACTATGGCTGATATCCAAATGCGACTAGCATATGTTTCAAGTGTGAATGCCCTTGAAAAGGTTAAAAACAGCAAGGACTGTACCTATTTGCGACCACCAATTGAGCCATATGGATTATTGGCGTTTGGAAAGTTTGAGGAGATATGCGATGTTGGTCTTAAATACGCCAACTCCAAGATGTCTGATATCTTGAAGGATTGCACAATCAATATCAAAAAAAGAGCCTTTATGCCTGCAGCAAAGGCCAAAAGACGTTATTCCATTTAGATTTCCCTGTGTAATTATTATATTATAGACTTTTTAGAGACACCTGTTCATGTCATAATATATATATATAGGTGGTATGGTTATTATACATTTTGCAAGAGGGGGGGAGTTAGTATACAGGTAGAGTGGGTCCATTAAGCATTCGAAGGGTCTGTAATCAAAATCACAGCATCTCCTCTGACAAAAATCATCTTCGATTCTGCCGTCTTGGTCTTAGCTTCTTGTGTATTTTCATCCACATAGTAGATGGTTTCAACAGCATCTCCCAGCACCATGTTACAATGCGAATCGTAGCCGTGCAATTTTCCCACTATCTCACGACATCCTCTCATCTTGACAAAAACAGTCTCGTCAAGATTCTGCTTGATGAAATCCAAGGGTTCTGGCGCAGAGGACATGTTGGGCTGCGGTTCTCGGGACTCCAAAAAAAACCTCTTACTCTATTACAGACACACACTTTCGTTCTTTGCAGAACGCTCCTTCGCTGACACAGTTGGTGAAGTTCAAAAAGACTGGCCGCGAGCTTCTAGCTGAAGTCGCTCATATATTACAGGTCTGAAAAAGACTGAATAGACATCGATTGTAGTAGAAATATAAGACCAAGATAGTCATAGGCAAGAAGCACAGACATAATTGTGAAAGGATTATGAGTGAATCAACGGAAACATTGTATTTCCATTGTTTAGGAGGTGGAAATGAGGTTGGACGGTCGTGCCACATTCTGGAGTACAAAGATAAAGTGGTGATGTTGGATGCAGGGGTACATCCTGCCTACAACGGACTCGAAGGTATGCCTTATTATGACGACTTTGATCTTTCTAGAGTGGACATTTTGTTAATCAGTCATTTTCACTTGGACCATGCGGCGTCATTGCCGTATGTGATGCAGCACACCAATTTCAAGGGCCGAGTGTTTATGACGTATCCCACAAAAGCCATTTACAAGTGGTTGTTGAACGACTTTGTTCGTGTGACAAACATCTCAGATGACTCTGGAATTGAGGGTGATAACGTAAATAGCTTCATGTATACAGACCAAGATCTTGCAGAGTCTTTTGATAGAATCGAAACCATCGATTTCCATTCTACAATGGAAGTGGAAGGCATCAAATTCACAGCATACCATGCAGGACATGTGTTGGGTGCTGCGATGTTTTTCATTGAAATGGGGGGTCTCAAAGTTTTGTTTACAGGAGACTACTCACGTGAAGAAGATAGGCATTTGAGCTCTGCAGAAGTGCCTCACAGCAACCCACATTTGTTGATCACTGAATCAACTTATGGTACAGCCACTCACATTCCAAGGTTGGAGAGAGAACAGAAACTGACCAAAATGATACATTCTACCATCCAACAAGGAGGTCGATGTTTGTTACCGGTTTTTGCACTAGGAAGAGCACAGGAGATTCTTCTGATTCTCGATGAATACTGGCATAACCATAAAGATTTGCAAAAGGTGCCTATCTACTACGCTTCTGAATTAGCTAAAAAATGTATGTCGGTTTATCAGAGATACATCTATATGATGAACAATCAAATCAAAGCCAAAATGGCCCAAACAAATGTCAATCCATTCTTTTTCAAATATATCAAAAATATCAACCATATCAGCAAAATGCAAGATTCTAATCCGTGTGTCATTCTGGCCTCTCCTGGTATGCTTCAAAGTGGGTTATCAAGAAGGGTTTTGGAAAAATGGGCTCCTGATCCTAGAAACTCGGTAATCATTACCGGTTACTCTGTCGATGGTACCATGGCTAAAACTTTGGTCACTGAGCCACCGGAAATTCCTTCAATGAACAACCCTGACGTTTCAATTCCAAGAAGAATAAGTGTTGATGAAATATCATTTGCTGCACATGTAGACTTTGAGCAGAATGCCGAGTTTATAGATTTAGTGAACCCTCAAACCATAGTGCTTGTTCATGGTGAATCCAACCCCATGGGTAGACTCAAATCAGCCTTGCTTTCCAAATACAAAGATCTTAGAGATACCGAAAAAGAAAAAAAGGTTTATAATCCTAAAAATTGTTCAGTTCTACCTCTGCAGTTTAAGGCACAGACAGTTTCAAGGGTAGTGGGATCTTTGGGCTCCTCCTTACCAGAAGACGGCTCGAAGATTGAAGGCATTTTAGTTCAAAAAAATTTTGATATAAATCTACTTGACGTGAAAGATATGAAGGAATTCACTACTCTGACCACTACCGTGCTGACTCAAAGACAATCTTTAAGATGTAATGCCAACAGGAGCGTAGTCCACTGGCAATTTTCTCAGATGTTTCCAGATATCAAAGTTTTACTTGATTTAAAAGAAAATTACATTTTTGATATAATGGGTTCAGTCAGGGTCTTCCACAATGATGTTGAGTATAAGTCTACCGTTGAATGGCGAAGCGGATCATTTGATGATACAATTGCTGATACTGCTATTTCGATGCTTTTGAGTTGTGATTCTCTTCCAGCAACTGTCAAACTAACATCAAAATCTTGTAGTCATTCTCATCATGACGATAGTGATAAAGTCGCTGAACTTAAACCTGAATCCTCAAATCCTGTCAAGGTTGAAAATTCTGATACTGTTTCAGTGTCAGAGATCAAGCAAGAAGGAACTGACATCAAAATGGAAGAAGAGTCGGATCGTGAACTTGCGAGAAAAAAATCTCTGCCACCGTTGGGAGTCAAGAATGAAGAAGATGGTATTGATTTAGGAGTCAAACTAGAAGAGTTGGCCAAACTATTACAGATTCAATTTGGTTCGTCATATGAAAATGATGTTTTGAATAATAAAGGTGTCATTCGTATTGGTAAGAATGAAGCCATTATCGACTACTCCGATTACTCTGTAACTTGTAAATCTGGTGTTTTGAAGAGCAGAATAGAAGGTGTGATTTCACGGAGTTTGAGATTGCTAGAACCTTTGTATTGATGTCTACAAAATGGATACAGCTCAAAAAAAAAGTTAATTTTATAAATTGTATAATAATAATGAATAGTTTAAAATGTCGGATACCTTGGCTCTAATCACGACTAGCTAGATAGAGGCCTATTTAATTAGAACTTGAACAAGCAAAAAAAAAATCATTGAGTCAAGGTATCAAACTGAAAAATATGTTTATCAACCCAATCGCATCCTGTATCACTGGTGGGGCTTGGGGGGTCTAGGAAGTTGAATTCCTGAGGTTCTGTTGGAAACCCGATGACTGATCCCGTAAAATTTTCTTCGGTAGGGTTATTTGAGCCTAATCCATTGAGTAGATCTCCAAACTCGGGCATATAGGCATTGTTAGTGTTGCCTTGGTTATCGCTAGAAATATAATCCAAAGAAGTAGTATTTCCATTGTTGAAAGCTTTCATCGACGCTAGCTTGTTTTCGGATATTCCATTGGATACTAACACGTCATTGCCCTTCTCACCTAATTGATTTGAGTCCAAATAAATCTCAGCGGTATTGTTAGTCGATTTAGACAAGCTTGTGTCTGTTTGATTCATGGTATATGTTGAACTGCTTTGATTAATAGAGTCTGAATTTAGAGATGATACTGCTGTTGATAAATTGTACCCCAACCCTAGAATACCTGCTTGAACACGTTTATATAGTTTGCTGCTAACTCTCATCAACGTTTCAGAAATGTGTGTTATTAGTTTAGCAGATAATGACCAATGTCGTGAAATCTGTAGCGTTGAACCAATCTCTAATTTAATGTACTCAGTGTACACATCTAGTTCAGCAGATGAGATCATTCTTTCATTTTCCTCCATTGTGTCAATCAATGATATATTTGATTCAACCCAGGCATAAGCACTCAAATGAACCAGACATGAAAACGCCAAAGCACAAGCCAAAAATGGTGTTCTTTTAGAAGTTTGGCTGGGGTCTGTATCTAATAAGGTTTTCATCAGGTAATTCGCAGAATCTATTGTTTTTCTAGTTTCAATGATTCTTCTTGAATCTGTCAAAGTTTGAGACTCTTTGTTGTCCAAAGATCCGCACATGTCATCCACACCTTTATCATCAGTACATCGTGGGTGTTTGGAGACATCGTCCCTCCATAGATATGAAAAAGGTCGATGAGTAAAAATTCTAGCATAATTTAATAGCATGACAGCTTCAAAAACACCCTCATTGACTACCCCAAATTTATTGACTAGGAGTGGCATTCCATAAGTATCCGGGTTGGAAAGCCTCATCTCCCAGTTACCTAAAGCTGCTCTCATATGGTTCAAATGTGGTAGGGTGTCTTTGCTTGTTTGAATGGCGATGTTCAAAGAAATTGCATCATTTACTAGTTTGCAAGCTTCCGCTCTTGATTTGTAATCAAAAGTTGTTGCAGATGTTGAATTTGGATATAGCACCAAACATCGCTCGGTTGCTATTCTTGATTTTGTATGACCAGAGGCAGTACCAGAAATAGAGTCAAAATAATACAGCTCCCAAAATGTTTTTCTCATTGTTTCTTTCAAGATTTCGATCGGAATCTTGCTTGTTCTTAATGAACTACTTATCGAGTCATTTACCGATTTGGTATCCGTATCAGAAGGGGTATTCAGATGGTTTGGTGGTAATAAATTTTCTCGTTCGGTTAAGAAACCATTAACATCAAGAAATGTATCGGCAACAGTGTCCTGGTCAATCAAGTTTAGTTTCAAGTCAAAAGCTAATGATATACATGTCTCTCTAATTTTAGTTGATACATCATGTAGAGAAGAGATGTGGGAAACCATAGCTAATAGCATTAGGGACTGTAAGGAGATGAAATCCTTTCCTACCTGTGTGATGTAGTCTATTATCGATTTTACTAGATGGTTCACACTTTCAATATCCCTTGCATACCTGCTTGTTGACTGACCATCGCCCATTAATTTCATGGCTAATAGCAAATCATATTTGTAGGGTATGGCGTCTAAATATTCCATGATGTTGGCTTGGTTTGGCATAAAAGGGTGCGGGGTGTGGAAATGATTATAGTATGTTGATATGATTGACTCTACATTGAGATTTTTGATGAGAGCAGGAGAAATATAGCATTGGTGCAAAGGCACAGTTGAGTCTTGCGGAAACATGGTTTCCAAAATATCGGTTTCTTGGGAGCCGTTAAAAAGTGGGTGAAAGACCTCTTTGTCTGACGGCTTGGAGTTGTTTTTCATACATGGTGGGATATTATTATAGTTTTCAGATTTAAGACAGTCTTCTGTGCAAGTCTGACTGTCTGCCAAATGGCCCATACCATTTTTGACACAGGGAAGAATATCTGACTTGTGGTTCTTTTGATGCTGGACACCATTTGCGCTTTCAATCTCTGTTGGTTCACCTTCTTCAACTTTTATTTTAACCTTATTGGATACTCCCTTTTTCCTGGACCCTCCTCTTTGGCTCTTGACGTATGCGCACACTCTTCCTGCCTTGCTACATCGGTTGCACAGTGGTTCGTTTCCATCACACTTCAAATGTCGAGCTCGGCATTCGAGACAGGCTCTGGAAACGTGTTTCACAGCTTTGCTATGGTTATTTGACATTTATCCACCTAATTTATCACTAAATACCTATCCCTGATGTATCCAGTGACCTCCTACGCCTGTATAAGCTTTACTCCAACAATAACGCTTCTTCCTATAAGGTGAGTATAACAAACAAAAAATATTCAAACCCCGAATTGTCATGTTTGCGTCGATCGACTTGATGCCAACGTGCTAAAACCCCATGATCCGCAGCTTCTCAACAGGTTCTATTTTGGGTATTTGAAGCGCGTTGGCGCCAAAAAGTGTTGGGAGCTGGTTGTGCTGAGCCGCAAAAAAAGCGGCTTGGGCAGCTATGATGCCAATGAGAGCTATTCACCTCATGCGTATGTTACCAACAACTCCATGAAAAAATGCTGAATGTTTTTTTTTGGGGGTTTCGTTTTTGTTTTATTTTGGTATAAAGTGGTGTTGGGGCTTAGATGTCTATATCTTTTTTCCAGTCATTGGTTTGAGGAGGTTTAATTTGGATAGGAAACCAGAATGTGGTGTATTGGTACGCAGTAATTGTGCTATTGTAATGGTAATGGTGATGATGATATAGCAAATTCGTGGAAATTTGGTAGTTACGTTGATTTTGTTTTGACTGTTATAATGTATAGCCAATGCTGCCTAGTATACTTAGGCAAGAGATAGTTAGTTATGTATTCAAGTTAGGAAGATTTCAAAGTCTTCCCTTGACAATTATATATGTGTATAGAAGTGGTGTTCATCAAGGTTATAAAAGGAATACATATAAAAGTAAATAATATGGAACAGGCGCATGTCTCGGTATTTATAGTCTCCGATTCATGCGCTATCTTGTCTATGTATTAGGTAATCATAAGATTTCTGAGAACCTTAAGATTTGCTACAGTAGAGATAAGCCTAACAGCTTATAGATTATCAAATTTCAACATTGACAGTTATCTAATGATTTTGGTTATTGGCTTTATCTTGTCAAACATTGTAGATATTCAACTTTTTTTAGTAGTGGTTGTCATATTTATTCTTCCAATTTGAAAAACATGAATGGTGTAAATAAAATTTGGCTTACATAATCACAAAAATAGGTTTTTTGTTATAATCTGCACCGAAATCAATCAGGAACCTTATTGCAAATTTCTTCGACATAACAAGGCTGCCAAATGCTTCGAATTTGGAAGAAAGACTAGTATTATTTCTCTGATGTGGCAATTTGGTCAATATTTCATGAAAGCATGAAAAACTTGCCAACCTTCAGGATGGCGCTCCCATCAGATTTAATGCGAAGATTGCTCGTTTCCAGCGTTTTCCCATTTCACTCACTGGGAAAACATCATAGGGAGCCCGCGTGAAAAGCATGGATGAAAAATCGAAATGTCCTTGCCAGATATAACACCAGGGGCCAAAACTATAGTTAAGATACATCCTTGTCCAAGATGGATAAAAACATCATTATAGATAATGGACAATGGTCAATGAAGATTGGACGAGCATCACAGGATGAACCATATGTAGTGCCCAATTGTGTGGTGAAAACACAGGATAAAAAGCTGCACCTGGGGTCAGTTTTAAGTGACCAAAAATCATTGAGAGATTTGGCACTAGCGGCTGGGAACCTATCGAATCTGAATTTTCAACGACCAATCAAGAATGGTCAGTGCTTCCAATGGAATCTGCAGCATCAAATTTGGGATAATGCATTTGTGGATTTGAAGTTGGACTCTGGAATGGGTGAGTTTTTAACAGATGCAAATCTATTATACGTAGAGTCTCCAATAACACTGCCCAAATTCCAAAATATGGCGGATCAGGTTCTGTTTGAAGAATATGGTATTTCTAGTCTGGTTAGAACGTCCGGTCCAGCGCTAGCTCCATGGCTGGACTCGTACAATTCTGCATCTAATTCCGCCGATGATCAGAAATATAGAAATTTCCAACTTGTGATTGATTCAGGTTTTGATTCAACTTGGGTTGTCCCCGTTGTTTACGGTATACCATATTTTAAGGCAGTCAGAAAGCTAGCAATAGGAGGTCGATTTTTGTGTGGTTATTTACGTGAGGTGGTGTCCTTCAGACATTATAATATTGTCGAAGAACCACTGCTAGTAAACGCAATCAAGCATCAAACATGCTACGTTGCCAATGATTTCAATAAAAGTCTGGAACAAATATCAAGATTAAAAAGAACGCCAGCTGCTTTGGTGTCTTCAAATATGTCTTCTTTATACCTCTTGCCAAACAATAAAACCGACTTCTTGGGTACCTCAATCGTGGACAAAAGTCATTTTACAAAGCAAGAACTGAGTAGAATCCAAACCATTTTTGAAAGAAATCTTGTAGGGATAGAAGATTTAAACGATAACGACAATGTGAATGGCACATATAATTCATCGTCCTCGGATCAATCGTTTTTACTGACTGATGAACAATTTTTGATTCCCGAACTACTATTTTCGCCACAAATAGCTGGTGTTGATAAGGCAGGGTTGATTGAAACTATCAAATCTTCCATCAACGCTGTTCCAGAATTGTTGAGACCGCTACTATCTAACAACATAGTCACTATTGGTGGTACATCAAATTTAGCAGGATTTACCGAAAGAATTCTGAAGGATCTTGACCCAGAGATTCCAACTGAAGCTACTGTCAATAACATTGACTACTCGCATATAACCACTGATAAAAGTTTACTTTCTTGGTATGCTGGAAAATCTTTCTTCAGAAATGGTGGCTTTGAGAAAGTTCAAATGACTAGGGAAGATTATAATGAATTCGGGGCCGAGTATTCCCAAGAAAAGTTTGGGTTCAAGTTTTGAATTGAGGTCTGTTTTTTGTAATTTAGAATGTAAAGTAAAATGTCATTATATTTTAGGATTTTTTTTAGTATGCATAGAAAGTATAAATGATTGTGTAAATGTATAGTAAAAAGGAGAAAGAGGGGATACAATTGGGTTTGCTAAAGCTCTTCACAGAACATACCCAAGGGAAGAAATAAATATGAGTGGCATAAAAATCTAAAGCATAATTTAGCTCATGCACAGTTTTATTCCATAGAAGAAAAAACATGTTGCTAAAATACACCCCATCCAGACAACTATGGTGTGCCAAAATGGCGCGTAACTGTATCTACTTAATAGCAAGCAAATACTCAAGGTATTCAAAATAAGGCTAATAATCAAAAATGAAACACTGAATATGACCAATAAGTTGATACCTAATGATAAATGAGGTCGTTTTGTTTTCTCAAAATTAAAAATTGCTGAAATTATGAGTGTTCCAACAGATGAGGTGATCAACGAAAGCATCATTGAGTTCAAATACAAAAATGCCAGAACTTTGTCGTGATTGTCCATACCATTATTGAGCTGAGTTCTTCTATTAATAGATCCATAATTTGTTGGGTGCTTTTTATTATTTGGTAAACTCAATAGTAGATTATTTTCATTGTCACTATCGGATTCATCTTCTTCCATATGATTTACATATGAAGCAACATATGATCCCATTCGTGGTCTTGGATGTGTTACAGGTTCATGGTTTCTTTTGAATTTATTTTTAAGCCAGGAGCCAATGCCCTTTGATTCCTCTATTATATCTAGTATTCTATCAGTCCGATCTTTGAATAACCATTTTAAACCCTGCTTATTATCATAATTGTAATAGTTTAAGCCCACATTATTTTCCTCATCATCATCCTCACTAGAGGAATTTGATTTAGTACTAGGAAAAAACCTGGTTACTAGATTAGACATGAAATTTCCCGAATTTTCATTTGGATCCACATAAACGTAAAACCCATCATCAGCTCCACCACCGTAATCCGACCCGTTGTCAAATTCATTCCAATATCCGGCTTTGGTTACTGGCTCTTCATTTGAGTTCAAAAGTATACCCTGAGTTGCTTCTGTGTCCTCATTTTCTTCATCAATTGTCTCGTCAATAGTATTATTATGATGTGAAAATGAAGCCTTTGATTTCGATCTCATTTTAGGTAATAAACGAATATCTTTATCATCCAAAATAGTAAGCCAAGGTGCAATAAATAATAGCATCTCATCATCACTAATTTTCACAGAATTATCACATCTCCCATTTAGAAGATTATAAACTAGGTAATTATTCAAAGAGAAGTTGTATTGATCAACTCTATAAACTAAATGACTGTTGATTAAGTTTTGAATTGATTCAGGGAAATCATCCTCTTGTTTATCAAAATTTATATCCAAGATTGCATATGGGAATTTGTTAACATGTGTACTTTCAGTACCATCAGTATTTGTTTCATGAATCTGAATATCCCATTTAAGGGAGATGTAGAAATCGATTTTGTCATTCGAATCCAGATTGATATAGCGCATATTTTTAGCTTCAACACTGGCCAAAGGTTTGACATTATTCTCCAAAACCCAGTTAAAAGACATTTGACTCATTTGAGAATTACCATTCAAGCCTGCTTTAGTCCATTCATCAATAAGTAAGGTTTTTTTCTCGGAATTCGGTATGTTCGATTCATCATTGAATAGTAAATCTACAATTGGTTTGTTCACCAAAGAAACGGAAAATTGCCTCAAGCCTCCAATGGGAGTAATCAATAAAGAAGAGTTTGAATTTTTTGTGTTGGAGACTAATATTTGAGAATATGGATCAACTTTGAAAACATTCAAGTCATCAGGATTACCAACATTGACATCAAACGAGCTCAAAGGGGCTCTTTGTAGAAACAACGGGTTTTCCGGATTATTCAGCCACAAGGAGATGATATCTGTATAAGGACAGAATTCTTCACGAGCAGAATTCTGCTGAGTGTGATTTTTCGGGTCCGTTTTTAGTTCAAAAGAAGATTTTGTGCTTTTCAAAGTGACTTCTTTGGTAAACGGAGTGTCATCGGTTATTAGCTTGAAATGCGTTGAAAGTAAAATTTTTACTTCATCGATATTATCGTTGTGAACCCAAAAGGTGAACGACCTAGGACCTTTTTTCTTGGAAACAATATCAAAGGTGGTTGATTTCGGAAACAGTTGCTTTTTTTTATTTTCTTCCAAATTGTTGAAGTTATTAATAGCATAACTATTTGCTGTTAATTGTAGCGAGTCTATAGTGTGGATCGAGGTCTGACGCTCCCTACTATTTGAGGCATGGGATGATTCATTGCCAATGAAATTATCCAAGAAGTTGTATAGAAGGGTTGTTTCGAGAGTGAGTTCTGTCAAATCGAGATAAATGAATGAATTGGGATTTTCTTCCAGGATTTTTTGTTTAATTTTATCAGCAAAAGCAATTTTGTGCTGGTACTGGGAATACTTGAGAAACTTTTTGAGAAGTTTTTTGATTGCAATTTTTTGTAATAGAATGAAAGTGGATAGATCCTGCAATTCTTTGGAGATGGTGTTCAGTTCTGTTTGCAACTTATGTGTTTTTCGTTGGCGGAGCCGTATTGCGAGATGTGATTTGTTATTTTCTGTTGGACGAGAATCGGCTTCCTCTTTCAAAAATAGATTGCATTGACGTTTCAACACTGCCAATCTTCTGGATAACTCACCCACCTTGGAGAACACAAACAAAGAGACGAAATCCGCTTGATCTTTGAACGTCTTGTATAGTTCTTTGACATGTTTTTTCTGCTCCTGGTCGGTTCCTTTAGTTTCTGTTGCCTTTTTAATTTGTTCTTTCAACAGAATGTAGTCCAGATTATAGTTACGCCATTTGGGTATGGATCTGACTGAGAACTCGTGGCCAAATTTCATGTTTACGGTATCCTCACGTAATTACCTGTTTCAATATCGCCTTGAATCTTCTCTAGAAAACCCACAAATAACCTCTAAAAACCAAGTCCTGCAATTTGCTGCCTGTCAACTGCCACTCCTTAAATCCCCTGAAAGACCAAACTGGCAACTGTAACTCCCCAAACTCAGAGTCAATCTAATTACCTGCACTCCAAATATGGCAATCGTTTTCACTACCCTCGACGTATTAAAACAATGCAAAAGTGCAGCACCTGCCGTAGAAAATCGGTAAGATTAATTGATGCCAATATCGCGTACGCCGTACCGGCCGTGCTACAATAGGGACCATCCTGTCAACGGACAATTGGGTAGGGGAAAATACCGTATTCCGGCCCGACTCGGCGTCCATAGGCGTTTTTCGTCACTTGCCTGCCATAGGTGTGAAAACATTCTTATGAATGCCTTGCCAACGCCAACTTCAGTGCCATATACGGTTGTAATTCAAAAGTTGAGCTGTGCAAACGCCTCTCCTCCATTCTACGTATCCTGAAGGTCTGATATATACGAGTGGCTGTTTCCATTCTCAGCACAGAGTCCCTTACAAAGTAACCTGACAGCTATTCATACAGAGTAAGATCAACAATGTAATGTCCAAATGGCAACAATTACCCAATCCGACCTGCATGCATTGCCATACATAAAATGTAATGATCTAAGTCGCCACGTGCTTGCAGCTGCAAAGGTTAAATTTATGGGTTAACAGTTTAGAGTAATAATCTACAGTCTCTCATTGTTGTGAACGCGTGCAAAAAAAATGGTAGGTATTAACAGTTTTTGTTAACGTCGGGCCGAGACGTGTGCCGAGACGTGTGCCCAGGATCTAGAAAGAATTGAGACAGATGTTATAGTTTGTGTGTTCATTGCAGTAATGTCCAGTGGTCAGACTTTTGGAGAAATTATCATGTATATCAAATAGCATTTCTCAGTGACAAGCTGGAACTTCCTGAAAGAAAAAAACCCAGACTGGATGGAATGATGGCATTATTATCTGAGCGTTAAAAAGCTTAATGAATAAAGCCCTATAATTATCAGAATATTTTTTCTGTGGATTGTTTATAGCAAAGCTTAATATCCCGCTCGAATCTTGCTTGCTACCAATCAAAGGTGGAATAAACTCACTTATTTTTCTGTAATGTACACAATATCAAACACGCTACTTAAACCTGATGTTGGAAACTTAGCCCCAACCAATCAACACCAGGCTTTATATATTTTGTAATACCAGGGCCGCAAAGCCAGTTGGGCCTTTTCAAATGCAATGTTGGCTTTCAAGTCCTCAATGTTCTCTTCCCTTCTGCCTTCATCAATGTCCACTTGAGACAATTTGACGTGAAATACCGAGTTTCGGCCATTCACTAAAACATAAATCAACACCATCACTACCAAGAAAAAAATGTTTAAATTCAGTTTGAAGAAACGCTTGAAATCAGGAATCATTGACTTGTTTGAGAACAAACCTGTCCATAATTCAACAACCAATATCAAAGCGTTTAGAATGACACCCCACCATGAACCCCAGACCCCAGCCATGGATTTGAAAACGAGCTCATCGGTGCTTCTGTCCTGGAGTTCAAGGGCTTTTCTAAACCGAATATGAACCAAACAGATAGAAAACCACGTGAAAATTGATGATAGCCCCGAGAGAGCCATTAACCATGAGAAAACCTCTGCCTGGTATTCCGATGCCGCTAGAAATCCTAGTAATCCTACACCCAAGGCCGATAGCAACCCAACCAAGGGTCTCCCTTTTTTGTCAATGTAGCCAAAAATTTCTGGCGCATATCCTTGCTGTGCTAATGTTGTAAAAGTCCGTGAAGTGGCAAAAACTGCAGAATTTGCAACAGATAAGAGAGCAATCAAAATCACACTGTTCATAATGGATGGAACAAATCTGATGCCGGCATTTCTAACCGCAATAACAAAGGGAGAAGCTTCGGCACCATGGGAGTTACCAATCAATCTTTTGTCATTATATGGAACCAATAATCCAATGATTGTCAATGAAACCATATAGAAGATTGTGATTCTCCAGAAAACTTGCTTTGTAGCCGTTGGTAAAGTTTTTCTTGGATTTTCAGTTTCAGCTGCTGTCAACCCAACCAATTCAGTACCCGCAAAGGCAAAAGCAGCAGTGACAAACACCGAACAAAGCCCAGCTAACCCATCATTGAACGCACCAGGCTCACTCCAATATTTAGTTCCAATATGACCAGTTTTTGAACCTGCACCACCAACATTGATGACAACTCCCAAAACACAAAAGCCAATGACAGCAATGATTTTGATTGCAGAGAAAGAAAATTCCACCTCTGCAAAACCTTTAACACCGAAAATGTTGATCAAAAAAATCATAACATAAAATATTGCAACCCAAACAGCGGGATTGACTTGGTCATTCCAATACTTGATTGTCATGGCACAAGCAACCAATTCCAAAGGTAAGGCAATCAACCATTGTAAAAGATAGTTCCACGCCATGCAAAATCCCCAACATGGCGAAATAAACCTACTGTTTAAGGATAAGAAGGACCCACTCACCGGATATGTCACTGATAACTCACCTAATGCTTGAATGGTAACAAAAATCATAGTGCTTATCAATCCATAACATATTAGTAGCGAAGCAGGTCCCCCACTACTCAATGCAGCACCAGAACCAACAAACAACCCCGTACCAATGGATCCCCCAATAGCAATCATTTGAATATGTCTGTTTTTTAAAGTTCTTTTTAGTCCTTCGGAAGAAGATTGACCATCATTTTTTTCAAGATCAACTTTGTTTGCTGCAATATTGGAAGTAGCAACATTGTTTCTTTTAAAACCATCAATAAACGTAGCAAATGGACCATGCGTTCCCGTTTCCATAGAATATGATGTAGATGCAACAGATGAAGTTGATTCAGGGACCGAAGATTTGGAAGTGTTAGAATTCGAAGACATTGGTGAAATAGCAACTTACTATACGACAGATTTGTTGTGATACAAAAAACAAAAAAGAAGAAAAAAAAAAACAAGAGCTAAGTTGGAGAAATCAATTGTTGAAAAGAAGAACATTCTTCTCTTATTTATACTTATTTGCCCAAGACAGAACTTGGCAAGACAGAAAATTTCCATCTCAGAATAGATCAAGCAAGAAAAATCAATTTGATTACCTAAAACGGCAGTCGCACTATAGCTCCTCACTTTCTGCTCCCTATAAGTGGCAAGAACACGACTTGCCCAAAAATTCTTATGTGATTGACAAATACAAAGAGAGTGCTAGAAATCTCATAGGCAGCTATTTATCAAATAGAGGAAATTTTCAATATTAACCATTCTGCACCAATATTGAAAAAAAAAGTAGGCTCCAGAATTAAAAATACAAAGTAAGTTGATTCAGAAGAAAACTCTTTTCCTGGCTATCGTCGAAAACATCTTTGTGGGGAAAAGAGTCGTAGATATTAATTGTTAACTACAGGTTTAATGAAACATTTCCAACTACAAGTAAATGGTTTATTAAAATTGAACACATTACATACAACACACATTTATGATGTGTCATTTTATCAAGTGAGTGTACACAAAGGGATAGCTGGGGATTGGTATATTCCAAATCCTTTTTATATTTGTTATTTGTTATCAGTAGAAGAGTCTCCTGGTTATGTCCAAACCAGACTCTGCAGCAATTGATGGATTGCGCAAGTTGCTATACACACAACCAGAGACTCCAAGTAAAAAAATGTCTAATTCAAACAGCCCCCCTTATCAACGTCAAGATAAAAACCTTGAAAAGGGCACATTGAATTGTCTGCTTGAAAAATTGTGTAAGATAGAACACCAAGATGAAGGGATTCAATGTCACGAATATTCGGCTACAAGAGAAAACTTAGACTCGGAGACCAGTGATACCGATGATAGTCTTTACGAAGATGAAAATTCACCCGCAAGAATAGTTTACAAATCGCAATCTTATGAATTATTGAAACAGGTGATGTTTGATAAAAAGACCATGACACCTCTGGAAATTGATGAAAAGAAACCTTGTAGTGTTGAACCAAAAGATGAAATCGAAAATTTCGTAGAAGAAACCGATTCTGCTGTTGATTTCGACACCGAATTTCACCTATCAGATTTCAGTGACACATTCAGTTTGACTGATACGCAAGATATTGAGGTGTTGGGTGATATATTGAATGGATCAACCAATACAAATTTACATTCTAAACCGGAAACAGAAAGTATGAAAAGCTATTATGATTTCTCACCAAAATCTCAAGAATCAACCAGTGCTTATTCTTCGGTCAGTAGTCGTGGTAGCTTTGTGAATAGCCTCTACTTTAATGATTTATCTTTTTCCGAGGTATTAGGTGATCTAGAAAAAGAGACAAAAGAAAACATTGAACAGAGAAGAAAGAATGGAACCAGTAGAAATATTCATACCGCAGTTGATTCCGCCCGATTAAGTTCAGATGAATGTGACATAATAGATTCCATAGTCTCGCAACTGAAATCGGAATTGGAACCTACCTTGAAAGAACTTGCACTTCAATCCCAAAAGTACAAAACTATTAAGGAGATCTATAAGCTTCCCAGCATCAGTGATTTGAGTCAGCAATCCAACATGCTTGGGTCTGTTACGGGTACGCAATTTGAGCTCCATTTTGATAAATCAATATTGCATAGCATGATTTCGAAACAAAAAAGTAAGCTGGAAAAGATGAGAAAAATAAGATCAATACACACTAATCAACAACAAGTACCAAGCGTAAAACAACAATTAAATCTGGATTTTAATAAGTACCGACAAATGGATACAATATTTGAAGAGCAAGATGAAACTCCTAGAGTGGGATCTGATAATCCTTCACAGGAAAACCATACAGAGCCAAATCTAAACCAAAAAAATCAAACAAAAAATGCAGAGAAAGAAACTGGTCAGGGTTTCAGGAAGATAGCTTGCCGACAAAATGATTATGATAGATCTAGAGATAATAGGAAAATTGCCGCATTGGCCACAAATGAACTCGTATGTATTTTAGAAGCCATTGAAAAAGCAAAATTGAAAGATCTTAGTAGGGTTGACACTTTAAAAACCATTTTTGAACCGGGTTATTCTGGCATTATCAGTAGATTAAATAATGCTGATTTGAGAGAAGAAATCCTGAAAGAATTGAATCATAGAAATTACTTTGCAGAATTTCCTTCAAAATCCCGATACACATAGTCTTATTGATTACTCTAAGTAGTGTTTATTATTATATAAGCTTTCCATAATTTACAGACAATTTATTTTGGTTGTTTAGAATCAATCATCATTTTTTTGCTTTTTTTTCTTTGGTTCGGCCTCCTCTTCACTTCCATCATCAGATCCGGCATCTGAGTCGTATTCTTCAGCAACATCAGAGTCAGAGTCAGACTCTCCACCATCGAAATCTTCATCGGGAGACTCATCATCGGCGGATCCTAAATCAGCTTCACCATCAGAATCAACAAGGGCGTTTGCCAACATTTCCTTTGCAATTTTTTCGTCATTTCTAACCTTGAGGTTTTTGGCTCTGAAGAAAGATTCAAGTAATTGTTGCTCGGCCCTGTCAATATTACCGAAACTATGAGTTGGACCACCATCAAGAGTGGCAATTTCCATGTCAAAAGTTCTTTGAGCAGACCCTTGTCCCACTCTTGAGAAAGAAATCAATGCGATATCTGAGTATGGAATCAGAACGGTTGGTTTTGTTAGGAATAAAGCACACTTTTCCAAGGCATAGAAGTGGCCCTCATTGGCTTTCAAAGAACATGCAATACCCGGTAATCCATCCTTGGATTGGAAAGAACCAGGGGTGACAATTCTACGTTCAGTGAAACCCTTGAAGATGTTGGAAATGACAAGGTGGGTACTTGCGTTGTAAGACTTGTTTATTTTGTTTTTGTATTTCTCCTCAAATTCGTCATCATCAATGTTCAATTCAACTTCAATTTCTTCTTGTTCGTCAAATTGTAAGGTCAAGAAGGAATATTTGGTTTGACCTTGTCTCAAAGGAGGGTTAACCTGCAAAACCAACAAATGATGCATACCATCCAATTTAGGCAAAGAAAATATTCTCTGAATTTGTGTATACTGCAACTTGTAGTCATAAGTTTTACCCCTCAAACGTAAGAAGGATTCGTACATGTCGATATCATAACGACCTCTTGGAGTAAGAAACAAAATTTCTCCAAAAGAAACAATAACTTCACCAACTACTTGGGTGATATCGGCCTTGGATTTCAGTTCTTCGACAAAAACCTCTGCTTTTGAAATTTGTCTGGATTTATCTTTCTTTGTTTCACCTTCGTCACCATCATTTTCAGCGTCTTTAGCGCTATCCATATCTACATCCCCGTCTTCATCTACATTTTCCACGTTACCAGGAACATAAAATTTTAATTCAACCAATTCGTCACCAGCCCTGTCGATATCTTGGTTGGCGTGAATTAAATCCAGTTCAACGGAAACCTCATTACGTCCACTCAAATTGGTATTTGTGATTTCTGAGTAGGGGATTTCGTAAGCTGGTTTATTAGCAACATTAAACACCATTTCATTTCTGGCCATTTGGATTTTCCCCCAGTTCCAACCTCTTAAAGCGTGTTCTTTCACTTCAAGATTGATGCTGAAGTTTCTTGAAAGTTGGTTTTTCAGCCCCGTGAAATCCCGCTCATCAAACCCGTCCAACACCACCACACCTTTATTTTTGGTGTCAATCCTTAGTTCATATCCCCTGGAACCTCTAGACCAGTAAAAGCTTGAAAGTTCTTCTGAGGGCAATAAAAATGGTGCACTTTTTGAGCTCGAGCCCGGCAACGCCTGTGCTTTCCACCCAAGACCGGACTCGGCAATCCTCATCTTTCCCGGAAGTTTTGACTGGTTCAGATACAACTTCTCATACTCTGCAGACATGATGTTTGTGCTGGTGATTTTAACTTGGTTCAAATTCCTCTTCTGGTGGCACAATGCTCTCTTACTTTCAATTCATATAAAATCCATTCCTTCGTGTGAACACAACACGAAATCACTTTCGCGTTAAGGGCAGATCAATCCGATCCGAGGAAAGCACCTTGAAGAATGATCCGTGGTTCTTTCCATGGATTCTCCTATTGTGGGCTAAAGAGGTGAAAATTTTAGGGAGGTGTGCAGAAGAAGCTAGATTGTAATATGTGGTTCATATATAGTATTCGTGTACCATGAATAAGTTTGCTTGCACAATCAGTCTACAATTTTTTTTAGAAGCTACTATGTAGGTTTTCTGCTGAGTCGATTGTTGAGTGAAGGACTGGATGCATGCATGAATGCCTGCATATCTACAATAGTTGGTTATTGGAAGTTATCATACATATTATCATCACAATACTATTGGAAACTGATATTCGTAATCGACAATACATAATTGCTTTAGATAACGACAGATTGTATTGTGCCGAGCCTCGAATTAGGGGGCTCAGCTGGTTATTAGTTTGAAACAGCACAAGTCATAGTAAGCTTTGCGGAAAGTCACAGTTTCAAACATCAGAAGAAACAGTGATAATTGAAGTCAAAAAAAAAAAATTAGGGGTATAAATGTTGACACAAACGACCCTGACCCCATCGGGGTGTAGACAGTGGTTTTAATATTGAGAATTAGACTCTTCAACTGGGTCTCGAAACTGCAATACCATAGTACTATCAAATGGTTTTCTCTTGATAATTCAATACCAGAGAGCTGTTTCCGTATTTTTCTAGCAGATAAATCCATTAAATAAACCGTGACTTTTGAATTTACGACCTCTGTGCATGCATATATATATGCCTATTCAGTATAGAAATATGCCGTGCTCAAAGGCAAACATATCAATAGACAATTTTTTGACAGCATTCCAATGGTGATTGATCAAGGTCCAGACTTTGTCTAGATTTCCATGATGAAAAACGGGTTTCAACTGGGTGTGTATTTTTTCAATCCTCAGACGAGATTCCATTTGATCAGCACAATAGCCAACTATTAGCAATGGGAACAAAAGATTGTTGTTTAGCTCCCATGGAATTAAAATTTCTATCAGGTCAATGATTTCAACTACTTTAAGACGTAAATCATATACTAGATGCGATGAGTTGGAAAAAATCATCCTTAGTAACAATAACAAGGTAGATTTTAGCAATTGGTCATATACTGTGATCATCTTGATTTGAGATGGGGAAATTCCAGGAACATTCAAATTGGGCTGCACGCTTGTTATTTTCTTTTCAATCGAATGAATTTCCGCCTCAAAAAATGCTCCGTTTTGCTGCTTCATTAGATTATGTTCCTTATAAGCAGCCGATTCCAGAAATTTCATAATTTCCTCTTTACTTGAAAGGTCTGGATCTAATACCGGGTCAATAAAAGTTTCTTGCTGAATTCTAATCTCATTGAAGCGTGTTTTATATAAATCATATAAGGACTTTATGTCCATCAAAATGAAAAACATCGAGTTGCATACCTTTGTCACAGGCCCGCAAGTCTTAAAATGATAGCAATTATACTGTACGTGGCGAATGACATTGAGATATATGTTTTTAGGGAAAAGAGGTCCTTGGTTTTCATTAATTGTACCTAATTTGAATACATCCTGAAAAAAGAACCAGCAAACGACCCAACAAATGAAGGGATCATTCTCAAAGTTTTCAATTATAGAAACATTCTCCGAAATGATGTAAAATAAAATTTCAAAGTTTTGCTTCCACATTGAAAAATCGCCCCTAGAAGATGCAATTAAAGAATGACAGGTATGTGAAACAAGATCGCCTTTATTGAAAACCCCATTTTTTGATTCTCTTCTTCTATTTTGCAAAATTCGGACCGATTCTATAAGAAATGAATCGGAAGAACTGCTATTATTTACGGATAGTATCCATCCCGCTAGAGAAAACAAAACTGCCTTATCGTGAAAAGCCAGAGGCAGAATTAGTTTTAGGCAACTATTATATCTTTCAAAATACGGTTCCACATGTTTAGACCTGGTGATAATAGAGTATGCTAGAAATTCTTTATTCAAATCAAGACCCGACCTGAGCTTGTGATGCGGTGTTTAAGTCGCAGTTACTTCCTTGTGTCTCTCTGACATATAAAAGCACGATTCACCTCTGCCAATACACCTAGAACAGCTTGGTTTCTTCCCATCGCATTTTATTTGCTTGGATCTACAGTGTGTACATCGTTCTCTCACACGTCGTGGCTTGTTTACAATAAATTTCATTATTTTGGAACATTGATGGGATAACAAACAGGGAACGAGAACGACAAAGGAAAAATAACAAGGTAGGGCCCGAAATAACACAAACAAGTGTTTAAGCCTGCACTTCCGAGTAAAGTGATGTAGCGGCAATCTTGTACTATCTGCAGCGGCTTCTGCACAATCCGCCGGAATTAAAAATCTAGTAGTTGCAGAGCCATTATCAGCGAAAAAAGGACCTGAGTTAGGACATGCACATGACATATTATACATGATGAATAGTAGCCAATGAATGTAGTTTCAAGGGAATTATGAATCTAAAGTATGACCGCAATCGAACTGCTCGTTGCAGTGCTATATAGTAATGTTTACCATAAGTCAATTTATTTGTGATATAAAAGTTAGATAATGAGATAACACTTAGAGTAGTGGCTTAGGAGCTTCTCCTTCGGATCCAATGTATTGAGAATCTCTCCATGGACCAACGTCGGCAAGGTATAATCCTCCGTCTTTTTCGTCAACTTCAGAAGAACCGCCGAATTTGGTTGGTAAGTTTTCGGCTGGAATTTGGGCAAGCAATTCTTTCTTATAAGAGCTTCCTAAAATAGAAATCTTGGAAACAGTGACCGGATCAAGGAAAGGCTTGAACAAACGGAAAGCAGTGGAGAAGCCGAATGGTGCGTTGATGAGGAAGAATTTTCCCATACGTTCAGGGTAGTAGTTTTGACCAATATTGGATGCTTCTCTAACATAGGACAACACTTGGGATGCAGCTGTGATGGAAATGCCCTTCAAATCAAGAATAGTACAAGAAGTTTCGATCAAGTGGCCAAACTTACGAGAACATGCAGGTAATCTGTAGGTGGTGAACGCTTCATATTCCCAGACCAAGTTCTTCAACATTCTTTCTTGACTGGTGATCTTGTACATTTCGGTGATGTTGACCTTACCCAATTCTTCAATATACACAGGTCTACCATCCTTGTCAGTTTTGTGGTAGTATTGAGGGTAGAGGGTTGCAACCTTAGGTTTTTCTGAATAAACAAAATCCTTCAAGATGGTGTTGGTGCCAAACTCCTCTCTCCATTTTTCACACGCAATGAACATGGTCTGTGCTGCCATAACGTCAAACTTTCTGGCTCTGAGGAAACGGAGAAGAGTAGAATCGTCGGTTCTGTCAGTGTAGCCCTGTGCTTCAAGCATGATTTTCAGCTGTTCCAGAGCTGATTTTTGGGCATCTGTGAGGTAGCCCGGGTATCCTGTAAGTCCATGGCCTGGGTCTGCAACTGCAACGGGTAATGAGGCGTCTAGCATGGCGAATTGCTTTCTATTCCAAAGAATCACATGCGTAATACCTTCCATCAGGTTTGCAATCTGTACACAAAACAATACTACGCTGGAAAATTCATGTCTGCGCCGATCGACGCAAATCGACCAAGTTTTAATAGATCGTCCGACGATTCTCGCTAAAGTAAGCAAAACACTATTTCTCACCAAATGAACAGAAAAACATCAAATTTCAACTTGTGCATCTTCCTCGCCTGGGCACCGAAGTAGAAGTCGCAGGTGTTTGTAGTGTTTTTGTATACTGCCATGTTCATCCCAAGTACGCTATATATGTTTTAGCTGAAGAGTTGAGGAGTTAATTTTGTATTTCTCTCTTTCTTTCTCTCTCTCTCTTTCTCTCTTTGCGAATAGAAAGAACGACACTCTAGTAAGTTTCCACAGCTTAACACGTAAATCGAGACTGGTAGCAAGCGGAGAGAGCATATTCGGTATTCGGATCGTCAGCTTTAGATGAGAACAAATATTGAAAAGAGCACAAGGTTGGCCCAAAAAAAAAATTAGAAAGGATATAAATATACTATGTACAAATTCTGAAGAAGTAAGAGCCTAAAAGTCGACAGCTTCAACATTAGGTCCTAACACGGCCACAGCAAGTTTTCCGGTCTCTGCGATTCCAAGCTCTGCATCGCCAAGACGTTCTTGTGACCACTTTTGGACATCTTGGCGAGTGACTTTGTCGACTAAAGCTACGACTTGTTCAGGCTCCAGTCTTTCACCAGTCGAAACAAGCTGTCTGCCGATATCTTCGGCCAAAGCTGTGGTTCCATCAAGTGCCAGAAGCAAAGATCCTCTAAGTTGGGCCTTGGCGGACGACAGATCACCATCGGAAAACTGTCCTTGTTGTAACCTGGTCCATTGGTGTCTGACGGTGTTCATGGCAGCGTTGGGGTTGGCATCTGCAGGCGCAACAATGTACGCACCCCATAGTCCACAGTCTTTGTAGGAGGTGGAAAAGGACATACATGAGTTACATGAGTTGTCGGCAGTTAACGCTTTTCCTAGAGGGGTTGCATCTTGGGCAGCCTGTCGATCCCAGTTTCCAATTAAAGCCTGGGCAACCAGGGCAGTATAATATTGGGGAGAGTTCCACGACTCACCTTCAGCAGTCAAAGCAATATGAGTAGTTGGCAACTGCTGAAAGGATCTGGAGATGGCCGGAATGAATTTTGGAGGTGTTCCTGGCGGAGTGGTGCTTCCAGCAGGAAGGTGGCCGAATTCTCTTTCAGCAGCCTTAACAACATCTTCATGGACGACAGCCCCTGTTCCAACAAGCACCATACGACGACCATGATAGTTGGATGAAATATATTCTCTCAAATCTCCCGGAGAGATGGTTTCAATGGAACTGATAGGACCCAAAATAGTACGGCCCAGTGGATGCGATCCGTACACTACCTCGTGCAGGCGGTCGAAAACAACCTCATCGTACATCTTATCCACCTCTTCACTTTCTCTTACAATCACTGCTCTTTCGCTTTCCACTGCTTTCTTTTCCAGCTTGGAACGGGTAAGAATGTCACCCAAAATGTTCACAGCTCGATCCACGTCGCCACTTAGGGCCTTGGCATAGTAAACCGTGTTTTCTCTCGAGGTATAAGCATTCAAATGGGCTCCACAATCCTCAACTTCCAGTTCAATTTGTGTTCTGCTTCTTGCCGAAGTTCCCTTGAATGCTAAATGTTCCAGGAAATGCGCCGTTCCGCTAGTTTTATCATTAACGTCTGCACGGGATCCTGCATCAATCCACACTCCCACCGTCGCAGTCAGAGAGTGTGGTACCGTTTCCGTCGCCACTGTCAGACCGTTGGCTAAAGTCGATGTTGTGAGACCTCTTTTGAGTATTCTAAGCATGTTTGACCGTCTTAACTGTGCCAGAATACTTCCCGCCTTTTTTCTACAAAGAAAATTACTAATAAATAGACCAGACCTCGAATTCATGCTACACACTTCGCCTCGCTTCCGTTATGTTCGCTTCACGCTCAGCCTTAAGTGAATTTTGCCACCTTGGAGTTTGTTTGAATTGATAATAGAGGTTTCTTTGTGCACCACGATGGATATCGACACAACACCTACACCTGCTCCAGCGATCGATGAGTCGCTCTACTCTAGACAATTGTATGTGCTAGGGAAAGAGGCGATGTTGAAAATGGCCACATCCAACGTGCTGGTCATTGGGTTGAAAGGTCTCGGTGTGGAGATCGCCAAAAACATTGCCCTTGCTGGTGTCAAATCGTTGACTATTTACGATCCTGAAATTACTTCCATCACCGACCTTTCGTCACAGTTCTTTTTGTCCGAGTCGGACATTGGAACTAGAAGAGATTTGGCAACGTTGCCTAGATTATCGCAACTGAATAACTACGTTCCTGTTTCGGTGTTTAATGGAGATCTGTTTAACGTCAATGATCTCGAAAACTTCTCTGTGATTGTCAACACAACTCTTTCATTAGATGATCAGCTGAAATTGAATGAAATTACTCATTCTAATAACATCAAATATATTCATGCTGATACCAGAGGTTTGTTTGCCCAAGCGTTTGTGGATTTAGGTGAGAATTTCACCATCTTTGACCAAACTGGGGAAGAACCGAAAACAGGAATTGTCTCTGATATAGAACCAAATGGAACCGTCACAATGTTGGACGACAATAGGCACGGTTTGGAAGATGGCGACTACGTCAATTTTACCGAAGTTCAGGGCATACCTTGTTTGAATGACCAAACAGCACGCTTCAAAATCAAGGTATTGGGTCCTTTCGCTTTCCAACTCGATGAATTTGATTCTTCATGGGGAACCTACGTCAAAGGTGGTCTCTACCATCAAGTCAAGGTCCCAACTACCGTGTCTTTCCAAGATTTGAAGACACAGTTAGCTGATCCCGAGTTTGTTATTACTGATTTTGCCAAATTCTCACACCCTCAACAATTACATGCCGCTTTTCAAGCTTTACATTTATTTGAAAAGAAACACAGTAGATTACCACTACCTTATGTTGAATCCGATGCCCAAGAGATCTTGAACACAACTAAAACTATGCTCGATGAAGTTGATGACAAGCTCGTTAAACAATTCGCATATTCGTCCAGAGGTGACCTACCAGCAATGAATGCCTTTTATGGTGGATTAATTGCTCAAGAAGTTTTGAAGGCATGTTCTGGTAAATTCACCCCTCTCAAGCAATGGATTTACTTTGATTCTATTGAATCATTACCCGAATCAGAGAAGTTTCCAAGAACAGCTGAAACAACTAAGCCTATTGGTTCCAGGTATGATAATCAAATTGCTGTGTTTGGTTTACCTTTCCAACAACATATTGCCAATCTAAAGGTGTTCCTTGTTGGTTCAGGGGCCATTGGTTGTGAAATGCTTAAAAACTGGGCAATGATGGGTCTTGGTTCCAACAATGGTAAAATTTACATCACTGATAATGATTCGATTGAAAAATCAAATTTGAATAGACAATTTTTGTTTAGAGCCAAAGACGTTGGTAGAAACAAATCCGAAGTTTCTGCCCAAGCTGCTATTGATATGAATCCGGAGTTGGAGGGAAAAATCGAGTCCAGCATTGACAAAGTGGGAGAAGACACTGAACATATTTTTAATGACGAATTTTGGAGTAATCTTGACTTTGTTACCAATGCATTGGATAATGTCGAGGCAAGAACTTATGTTGATAAACGTTGTGTCTTTTACAAAAAACCTTTACTTGAGTCTGGTACCTTGGGTACTAAAGGTAATACACAAGTTGTCATTCCAAACTTGACGGAATCATACTCTTCTTCTAGAGATCCTCCTGAGAAGTCGATTCCTTTATGTACGTTAAGAAGTTTCCCAAATAAGATTGATCATACAATTGCATGGTCCAAGTCAATGTTCCAAGATTATTTCCATGATTCTCCAGAAAATGTCAATCTTTATCTTACCCAACCAAACTTTGTTGAATCTATCTTAAAGCAATCTGGTGACATTAAGACTATTCTTGAATCCATCAACAAATACTTGACAACTGATAAGCCATATACTTTTGAAGATTGTATCAAGTGGGCTAGACTCCAATTTGAAGAAAAATTTGTGAACGATATTAAGCAATTGCTGTATAATTTTCCAAAAGATGCTGTGACTTCCAAGGGTGATCCATTCTGGACTTCTCCTAAAAGAGCTCCAACTCCTCTTGAGTTTGATATCAATAACGTTAATCATTTTGAATTTGTTGTTGGTGCTTCTAATCTGTTAGCCTTTGTGTATGGTTTAAAGGGTGACCCGGGGGCTCCTAACAAGGCGTTCTATATTGATGTTTTGGAAAAGGTTGAAATTCCAGAATGGTCTCCAAAGAAAGATCTCCAAATTCAAGTTAATGATAGCGATCCGGTTGCTGCTGTCAAATCCGATTCTTCGGTCATTGAATCTTTATCTGCTTCTTTACCTTCTCCGTCTTCACTTGCTGGCTACAGATTGAACACGGCGGAATTTGAAAAAGATGATGATTCCAATCATCACATTGAATTCATCAATGCGGCTTCTAACTGTCGTGCCGAAAACTACGAGATTGAACCTGCCGATAAATCGAAAACCAAATTCATTGCTGGTAGAATTATACCTGCAATTGCAACCACGACTGCTTTGGTAACTGGTTTGGTTTGTCTTGAACTCTACAAGGTCGCTGACAACAAAACTGATATCGAAAAATACAAGAACGGTTTTGTCAATCTTGCACTACCATTCCTTGGTTTCAGTGAACCTGTTGCTTCTCCAAAGGGAAAATATGGTGATACCACGTACGACAAAATCTGGGACAGATTTGACGTTTACGGAGACATGACCTTGCAAGAACTGATTGATTTCTTCAAAAATAAGCACGGTCTTGAACTGTCTATGATGTCGTATGGTGTTTCGTTATTGTTTGCGTCATTTATGTTCAAGAAGATGGAACCAAGATATCCAATGAAAATCACTGAAATCATCGAACAAGTAACAAAGAAACCATTAGATCCTTCCAAGAAGAACTTGGTTTTGGAAGTGTGTTTGGAAGATGAAAATGGTGATGAGCCAGATGTTCCATACGCTGTTTTACATTTATAAGGGTAATTTCTTAACTCTAGTTATTATACAATGTCTATATCAATTCATCATGCTGTAAAACTTGTTCCTTTGTAAAGTCAATTGACTGACTGTACCTGTCTCTTGAACATGTCCGTTACCAATCACAAACACCAAATCTGACATATCAATCACCCTCTTCTCGTGTGTTACGCAAATGATGCTTAGTTGAGGATTCTCCAGAAGCAAATCTTTCAACACTCTCAAAACCAAGTTAATTGAAACAGTATCCAGTGACGAAGTACATTCATCAAGTAATAAAATAGGGGTGTCTCGTAGAAGCGCTCTAACTATGGACAGTCTTTGTGCCTGGCCACCCGAAACCAATAGATTACCGCTTTGAACCAACATTGCATCCAGTCCGTCATCCAAAGTTCTTATGAAAACATCTAGTTCAAGCTTTTCCAATATTTTCCAAATTTTTTCTTCTGTGATTGAGTAACGTTTATTATTGGCATATAGAAGATTCTCTCTAATCGTTCCGTTAAAAAAATAATGTTTTTGTGAAACAACAGATACCTGGGACATTAAATGTGATACTTTAATCGTGTTGATATCATAACCATCAACTGAAATCCCCTTTGATTTATATAGCCTCAGCATCAATGATAAAATTGTTGACTTTCCACTACCAGATTCCCCAATTATTGAAACAAACTTATTGGAAGGTATGTTCATATTTAGATTGCTTAGGACTTTGATATCGTTGTTCGGATAGGAAAAATCAACTCCATCAAAATTAAAAACTGAACTAGATTGACATTCATTCAAGCTGGGCGTCAAATAACCTACAGATTCAATGGTAGTGTATCCATCACTGTTATGATTTATAATTTTATCCAATTTGTGTGAAACTCTTAGTCCTCTGTAGAGACCCGGGGCGCTTGATAATAGTTCCGACAGAAATTGAACAGACATCAAAATCATCATTATTACTTGCAACATCTTCACCAGAGTATATTCTCCTCTTGCCACTAATTGAAAGCCATAGTAAAACATAATTGCTTGTGCAAAGTTGGTCATAAAGTAAACGCTATTAATCGAAAAACCCATTGACAGTGATCTTTTGAGACCAACCTTATGAACGTTAACCAAACTGGTTTCAAATTTTTTCAAAAAATGTTCTTCTAAACACAAACACTTGATTGTCTTAATAGCAACTCGGCCATCATAAACAAGGCTTTCAGTCTGATTTAAGTATTCTTTATATTGAAATTCAAACTTATGCATAATTTTTGTCCCAATAAAGCTGCAAAGGGCGAACAATGGCCCCATACTGAAGCCAACCAAAGCATATTTCCATCCAATAACAAGTGTCCAAATGATGCACAAAATAGAGATTGCAATTCCCGAAATAAACCTTGATATAACAGATTCGAAGATATTTCTAAAATCTCGTATATCATTCATTAATAGAGTGGATAATTCATTTGAATTAATACTTTCAAAAAAGTCTATATCCTGCTTGAGAATCACACTCAATGATTGCTTTTGCAGTCTCATACACAACTTTTGAGACGTGATATCCAAAACGGTGGTTGCAATAAAAGAGGTAAGGCCAGTCAGAATTGTGATAGAAGTGGAAATCATGGACCACTTGATTTGGTCGCCCCCTTTCAAATAACCTCCACTGGTTTGGGGTATAATACCATTGATGAGATGTGAAAAGCAGTAAGAAAAAATTGGAGTCAAAATCGATTTTACTACGGTGAAAAATATACCAACAAAATAAGAAAATTTCAATTTGTTATTGGATATTTGGTTCATCAACAACAGAGCAGTAAGAGCTGGCCTTTTAATATCGTTCAATTTTTCCATGTGTTTTTCTTGATCAAAGGGATCCAGATCTGGATTCTTGGCAATATCCAAAATTTCACTTTTCCCATAATTATCTCGTACACGCTGAGATTCCAAGTCTGAAATATCTTCAAAAAGGGATTTTCTTTTACTTTCTTCACTTTTCTTTGTGATTAGCAATGTAGTAAGTAGATCGGAGCCAATGTTGTTGAATACTGAAAACTTACTGTTTTCACGTGACGTTAACTCACTCTTTGTACCACATTCAATAATTTCTCCTTGACCAATAAAGTAAACCATATCATTGGCTCTAATATGAGATAGCTCGTGAGTGATAATGATGGTGGTCTTTCCTTTTCTCCATTCGTAAATTTTTCTCATAAATAGCTCACGCTGCTGAATATCTAAGGAAGATATACTTTCATCTAAAATTAGAATGTTTGAATCTCTCAACTTTGCTTTAACCAACTGTAATCTTTGTTCTTGACCGCCACTGAGTTGAGTGATATTTTTTTTCCAATTTTCTTCAGCTTTAACGTCAACATTGTTCAATGTTTCATGAACCTTACCCAAATTGGTTTGGTATCCTTTTGGTAGTTGATCAATAACTGATGTGAGATTAAAATACTCAACGGCATCCACTACTTTGGAATCAAGCGAACTTTTCAAATTTGTACCTAAAATAATGTTATTTTCAATTGTATCATTGAAGATTGTTGGGAATTGCTGCACCAAAGTAATTTGATCACGTAACCAGCATGTATCTATATTTCTAATATTCATTCCGTCAACCAAAACTTCACCTTTCTGAGGCGTGTATAATTTCAAAATCAAGTTAGCAATCGTTGATTTTCCACATCCCGACTTACCAACGATATAAGTTATTTCATATGGTTTAATGATCATAGAAACTGATCTTAAAATACTATTTTCTTCATGTTCTTTACAACTTTCTTTTTGAGAATCTGTTATTGATTTAGGGCGATCTGTATTTTTTTCTGATTGATCTGTATATTTGAAGCTCACATTATTGAGAATGATACTACCAGATAAATCATGAGACGGAATGAAGCCTGTTTTATTATAATTTTGAATTTCTTTCTCAGAAACCAAGAATCTCGCAACCTTTTTAAAAGATGTATTGGCCTTTTGAAAAACAACAGCAATAACCGACAAACTACTGATTTGCATAGCCAACTTTAAGCATGAGTAAAAGGAAGATATTATGGCACTACTTGATTTATGCTGATGTTGGACAAGGTAAGACCCAAACCAAAAGGACTGCACAAACAGCATCAAAGAAATGGCGGTCATAACAGAGCTTATAATGTTGACATAAATGGAAAATTTGATATACACCTTTTCGATTTTGTCCAAGGTTTTTGAAAACTTATCAATTTCTAGATCCTTTGAAAAGATGATCTTAACCCAGATAAAAGAAGAGAAATTCCAATCCAGCAATGAGATTGCATCTGCGGTCCTGTCGTCCTCTTGTTTTGAATAGTTGTCGACTTTACCCCCGAAAATTGCAATGGTGAGAAAAATAACAGGAAAAATGGACATAACTAACAGAGTCAACTGCCAGGAGTAATAAAAACTGATGATAATCAACGAAATGATGGAAAAAAGACTTTTTAGTAAGATGGAAAGATATTCACTAATAGCAGCTCTAAATTCTTCGATTGATCTATTTAATTGAATCAAATTTCCATCCAAATTGGAGTTGCTTTCAAACCATTCCAAATCTCTCGATAATAATGACTGAAACAACATTCGTCTGCAGCGGATTTGCTGCTTTTCGCCGAGATAAGTGAAAAGAGATGTTTCCGCCCATCCAAAAAATGACATTCCCAATCCAATAAGTATTAACCCAAAACAGGGCCATTTTATATCTTTCAAAAAGTCTTGAGAAGTTGAATATTGGTTGGTTTGAAAAGCGGTGACCTTACTGAATAATCGGTTTACCATCACCGTGCTTGCAACATCTGTTGCGGCTACCAGGGCATTGGAGACGATGGCCGAGATAAAGAGAGGGGTGTCTGATTTCTCAAAAAAATAAAAAGGATTTGCTGTTATAGGAGGTTTACCAAATTCATTCAGCTCTTTCTTGTTTTCTGGCTGTGCTTTTGGTGTGTTTTTTTCTGCAATCTGTTGTATTTCCACCTTATCGATGTCGGTAGCAGTTTTGCACACCTCATTTTTCTCTGAATCGGAGTCCAATATTTCCAACTCAAACGGGTTTTCTAGTCCAACATTAATTTTGGAGCTTTCTGCGTCGAATGTTGAAGGCGTGTTGAGCATGTTGTTTCCTAATTCCGCTGTGGAATCCATCTATAGTTATTTTTGAATCAGAAACTATTGCTTACATCCCCTCCCAACACTCAATTCTACATGGTGACTTCTTTTCGGTGTCATTATGTCTCTATTTTATAAATTTTTGCTACAGCAGCCACATGAAACACATCTGCTTCTTGTATTCTCCAAGAGTAAAACACTGTAAGGAATGAGCATTTTGCCCTTTTGGGCACAATCAATGCTCCACAAAACCCTCATTGCGCGACCTGGGCAAAAAGAATTTTCACTAAAGGTTCGAACGCTATAAAAGCGCCCGGTTTCCCAAAAACTCGGAAAGAATGATTGTTTGTTGCTGAACACGCAGATCCGGCTGTGAGGCAAGGGGCAGGAGCCTCTTCCCCAGCTGGCACTCGAAAAGTAAACCTGACAGGTTACACTGAATGATGAGATACCAGATAGGGACAACTGAGCCAAAAGCGGTGCAGAGAAAAGTCTTTCAAGGTCTTCGTAGAACTCTTGGTTTCTGAACAGTGTCTGTAGTAATTCAATATATTGCATGGTATTGTAAGGTATTGTATTTTATTGTATTTCCTTTACTTTTTGTTGTATGATGTTCTGCTTTACAGTCACGCCGTTTCTGCAGCACGCGCAGTAAAGGAACAAAAATGGTCCTTTGCGAACAATTATGTAAGCCTGCTTTGAGTTCGAAATGTGATGCCGAAAAAATTCTCGGAGATGCACGAAATTTAACCATTGTGGTTGCCATAAATTGGGCCTGTGGTGGTTAATCAGAGGATAAATAGTGCAAGATTGGTGTTTTGGCTGTCGCATCGTCATTCTTGAACATTCACAAACCAAAATGAACCAAGGTTGGCTGTTAGTATGGCTGACGTCAGGTATCACGTTTCTAGGCTGTTGTGTGATATATCTGGACGTGGTGTATGCTGCGCTGTTCCCCCAGAGGGCTCTTCGAAAGCCATTTAAAATAGCACACGACACGGAGTTCCTTATTGCATCGTTGTCTTTGTCTTCGGGGTGTCTTATATTCACATCATTGTATCGATTACTCCCAAAAGCGATGTCGTATTTGAAGGAGGTCCCCGCTTTTAAGCACAATCTAATGCTGCTAAGGGCAACGCAGTATTCTTGCTATTTCCTAGGAATAATATTCTGCTCTTCACTCAATGTTATCATTCATTTATTCACCAACGAATCATTGGTACATTGTGCGCATGGATCAGAAGAAAACAAGCATGATGATGAACAGGTTCATACCCATGTCACATTTGTGGATGATACCATCGACCTGGAATCCAATCTGGGATCACTCAAACTGCATCCCTCCTCCCCTTCGCACAATCTCAATGAAGCTGAAAATGGAAACAAACAGTCCTATTGTTCGGAAAATACATTTTCTTCCCACATAGAACAACTTAACAACCAATCAGAAAACCAGGCTGGTAATCTTTCGTGCAGCCATGCTGGTTCGTCTATAGAAAACACGATTCCAACCTCAACTGGATTGGCTGGGGATAGTGCCCTGGTACGTCCATTGCCATCTAAAAAAAGCCTCTCCTTGATGGATTTGTCTTTGAAAAAACTAAAAGGAAAGATTCTAATTGGAGAGTGTTTTGATACAATTGATTGCTGTACCAATGAGATTATAGCAAAAAACCACTTACATCAACATCAATCTGACACTTTGCATTTTTGTTGTAAGCCTTCCGAAGAAAATGTTCTCTTTTTTCCAGATAAATCTCACATGATCACCGACAAAACTGAGTTCAGCTCGAGATATCCGAATTTAGCTCTAAGCTCACCTCTTATTGGCAATGATCGACATGTTAATTATGGATCTGTTGTCGATGATCACAATAATGCCAGGGAAAATACACACTCACATTCACATGATCATGCTGCTCACGATCATGCACATCATGAAAATCACTCGGATGTTATTAGCGTAGATGATGAATCTCAACATGGTCTTGAACATCATCATCATATTAAAACACCATTATCTAGATTATTATCCATTGGATTACAAACCATATTAGCAATCACTTTGCATAAGTTTCCTGAAGGATTCATCATGTACTCAACATCGAAAACAAACCCGGAATTGGGTTTGACCATATTTTTATCGATGTTCATTCATAACTTTGTTGAAGGCTTTACCATGACCCTACCTTTATACGTTGCTTTAGACTCTCGTGCCAAAGCTTTATTGATCAGTGGCTCTTTGGGTTGTTTGAGTCAACCACTTGGTGCATTGATTGGATACTATACTTTTAGAGGTAAAACGGATATAAATGATCCATTCAATATTACTCTAATTGCAGTCTTGCTTGCTATCACCTCAGGATTTTTGACATATATTTCTTTGCAGATGTTTGCAAGTGCCATTGGTTTTGGAGGGAAACAAGAGACGGTCCTAAAGTGGGCATTCTTTGGTATATTTCTGATTTGTTTGAGCAATGTTTTAATTTAACTTTCTTCCAGAAATACTCTTGCTTTGTGGAAGCTGTAATAAGGAAATTTTAATCATGACTAACCGGCTAACTATAGAAAATAGATGAGTTTATATATAGATAGATAGAAAAATAACTCCCTAATAACTAATCGTCGCAAAGAATTCAATGTTGAATCTATGATCTTTCGATTTTCTTATCTGCACAAATTATTTAAGTCAAAATGGTGTCAAATTTTTATTCATTTTTGTCGAAAAATTGTTTGAATTGCAGTAAAAAGATAGTTTTGAAAACCGAATCCGATTTAATTGTTGTTTTAAGAACATTGTGGTGATTAAAACCCCACCATTAAGCAACTATTATTTTCTGTAAATACCAAACTTTTTTTATATCCAATTTTTAGTTTCATTAAAAATGGTGGCTCACAATATGTTGATATTAAATAGAAGTCATTTTTTATCTTTAAAATTGGAGGGATGGCCGAGTGGTCTAAGGCGGCAGACTTAAGATCTGTTGGGCATACGTCCGCGCGAGTTCGAACCTCGCTTCCTTCATTTTTTGCTACAAGTCCATATATTGCATTTGTAGTTTTTGCCTATCCGGTGTAAAACCACCAGAACATTTTAAATCCTAAATATCAGTTTAGCATAAACAGCATTTGACTTGTCAAACTTGCATCGTTTTTTGATGTCCGATCAAATCGTTCTTGTAGGCAAAGACCGAATTAACCAACTGTTTAGGTCGCGTTTAGGCTATGCAACAAAAGAAAGCGATGTGTCTAGAAGTTGAATTTTTCTGATACGAACCACGTTAAACCAACAATAAAGCAAATGGGACAAAAACCAAGTAAGTTGACTACTGAGGAGATCTCGAGTTTGAGGCAAGAAACCAAATTTTCTACCAGGGAGATTCAGCAATGGTACAAAGGTTTCAAGAGAGACGTTGCAAGCGGAGAACTTAGTAAAGAAGAGTTTATCAAAATTCACAAACAGTTCTATCCGTTTGGAGATCCCACCGAGTTTTCAGCATATGCATTTGAAGCATTTGATATCAACAATAACTCTAAACTTGATTTCAAGGATTTTATCAGATCTTTGAGTATAGCCAGTAGAGGGAGTGTTGAAGAAAAGTTGAAATGGGCCTTCAAAATATATGATCGAGACCGTGACGGGCTGATATCTTATTCGGATCTTCTTATTGTTGTGCGATCGGTTTACAAGATGATTGGATCGAAAGTGGTTAGCTTTGAAGAGAACGAACTGACACCAGAGATGAAAGCTGATTTGATTTGGGGTGGGTACGGAAAATCACCTGAAGAAAAATCGTATGGTAAAATCAGTGAGAGTGAATTTGCAGATGCAAATAGTCTACCACCGACCGTACTTCAGGCAATAAACATTTATAACGATTTGATATAGAAAACATCTTGATGTTTTTATGTACAAATTATTTATATATCCCCCTTTACATATCATTAAATTAAACCCGTTCAGCAACATACACAGCACCTTTGACCACCGTTTTAATCGACTCGGTCAGTAGCCAATATGGTCTAGCATTTTTTGAATCGTTGGCAACTGCAGTATCCAAATGTTCCAATTCTTGATCTCTGAAGATTTTGATGGTTTCCTTCAAATGGGTCAGTTCTTTCGAGTCTTCACATTTGTCTGTTTCAATGTTCTTTATATCACTGAAGTTGTTTGACAAAACTCTCAATTGCTGGTTATAATGGGCACCAATAACAGTCTCGACAGCTTCTGTACATGCCATGGCTGCCTCTTTGTTCATGAAACCGGTGGCAAAGCCCATTGCATACGCACCAACCTTCCATAACGGCGTGATCAAAGACGGTCTAACACGATGCTCAACCTGTAACTCATTGAACGTTTGTCGGTGATGCACTTCCTGTTCCCACATATGCTTGATAAGTGGTTTTGCCTTTTTATTATGGGACAATGCTAAATACTGGCCAGCATAGATCAGATCTGCACCGAGCTCCCCGGCTTGGTCAACTCTAATAACTCTTTCTAAATATGCCTGTTGCGCAAGTGAAAGCGCACCATGTGTGGCATTTTTTGGTTTTGGAGCAAGATAAGAAACACCAGCACCCTTGTAACTAGAATTGCAACGTTTGAAAATACGATTCATGATGTGTATAAAAGAAAATACAGAACTGCTATTCAATCATGCCATCTTTGAATTGTCTACATGGCACAAATTGGAAAATTCATTCTCTCACTGCGCCACAATAGACAAATAATGCGCCACCAACCGTCAATAGTTTGTAGTTTTCTACATCAGGCAGTATTTCACACTAAAGCATGCATCGTGTTTTTGTATGTAGAACTATGGGTCAGAAAACATGATTCAAACAGGGGCTAATTGCACGTTCCACATTTACTGTTTTGTGCTCTCTTAAAATAAACACTTGATATTATATCTCTTTACACCCTGTGCTTTCAGCGCCAACGTGCACTAGGGTTGGTGAGATATAGAAAAGTCGGGATTTACTGCGCCACTTTCATTGGCAGCGCCACAACTACCCGATTAGGCAAAGCGTTCCTCAGAAAGTTTATCAGTCATTCATAAAAGAATATTGTGGAGAGGGGAAACCTCTTTTTTTTTTTTCAACGACAAGTTTCTTGTTGCCAACACAAATCGGAACCATGGTTAAAGCTACTATTTTAGGTGCAGCAGGAGGTATTGGCCAGCCATTATCGCTATTGTTGAGATTAAACAAAGACATCGATGAGTTATCGTTGTTTGATATTGTCAACACAGTAGGAGTGTCTGCCGATTTGTCGCACATCCCAACAGATCAAGTTATCAAAGGCTATGTTCCAAAGGACAGATCCGATAACAATACCATTCAGAAAGCATTAAGAGGAAGTGATATTGTTATTATCCCTGCAGGTATTCCAAGAAAGCCTGGTATGACCAGAGACGATTTGTTCAAGATCAATGCTGGTATCGTTAAAAATCTTGTTCACCAGGTCGGTTTAAGCTGTCCTGATGCCATTCTGTGTATCATTTCCAACCCAGTCAACTCTACAGTTCCAATTGCAGTCGAAGAGTTGAAAAACTTGGGTGTTTACAACCCAAAGAAGGTTTTCGGTATCACGACACTGGACAATCTTCGTCTTGAAGAGTTTTTGAGTGGAGAAGTTGACATTTCGACCTCCGACCTAACTGGTGATGTTATAACCATTGGGGGCCATTCCGGAGACTCCATCGTTCCTGTTTTGAACAGCTGGAACGGCCATTTTGCAGATAAGTCTGATGCCTATGCTAAACTGGTTCATAGAGTCCAGTTTGGTGGTGATGAGGTTGTCAAAGCAAAGGATGGAAAGGGATCTGCTACGTTATCCATGGCAACCGCAGCCTATAGATTTGTGTGCAACGTGGTTCAGGTTTTAAAAACCGGCAAGCCAATCAAAGAAGTTGCGTTTGTCAATACCGCCCAACTTGCAAAGGCAAGCAATGTTCCAGACTGGGTTCCTGAATATTTTTCTCTTCCTGTATTCATTACTGCTGAAGGTGTTTCCAAAGTCAGTTTTCCTGTATTAAGCAAGAAAGAAACAGAAATGACTAAACATGCGGCTGAAAAGGTTTCTTTAGATGTCAAGAGAGGCTTTGATTTTGTAAGAGGTGTAAAATTATAGTTTGTTTGTAGTGATTTAGTGTATATAATTTTTTTCAACTGTTTATTGTCAACCGAGGATGGTGCTGAATATTATTTAAGCACGGCAGCGGAAAATAATGAAACATTCTACCCAGTTTTCCTAATATTTAAATGCCGCAAATGATTATTTGAGTTATTCAATATTGCTCATACATCAAGCTCTTCTCATAGATGTAAGAGTATAATCCTCATATTGTCCATCATTGCTGGTCGCACAGATCGATGAAAAACCAAGACTAGAACGTCTTGAATACATTGACTAACCTTTCCAAAAACCGGAATCACCCGTTACTGGAATTCTCTATTGTTTTTCCAGGACGGAAAAACTTTATTTGAAATTATTACTTAGGACATAGAGCTCATTCTCGAACATATCACACGCATGCCTTTTGGCATTAAATACACCGGTAGTATCCCGTGCATGCATGCACACATGATGCCTGTATATATTTGCTAACATATTATCTTTTGGATATTGCTTGAAACTTGACTCACTGCTGTTCATCTACCTTGAAGTCCACATTGCGCTATCCTGGGACTGCCAAATCCAATCTCGTGATGTCATCATCTGAAAAAACTTTACACCAAAAAAGCTGTTTCCAGCGGTAATTAACAAACAGCGAAAACGAATTCTTTTCTTTGGCAAATATAAGCATGCATGCATATTAAAATCTAAATTTAGAACGATGCGCAGATCTTGCATTTAAGCAACCATCAGTGTGCAACCAGCTTAAGATTGAAGATTGCATCTTGCAGGCATATATTCGTAATTGATTAAATAATACGCGAGTTCATTCTCGTGTTAAAATTCAAGAGCTTGCATAGAGAAATAGTTTAGACAGAGTGCGCTGAAACAATAATCAACCGATGTAGGGCAGGCGCAGAATTTCTCAAATTGTTGGCTTGGTGTATCAGTTGACCCCTTTCCCACTTTTTGTTGTCAAGTGCACCAGTGCTATCTAGAAACTTGTCGCTAGAGCAGCTGTTTGTAGTGTTAGACAAGTGATGGTTAGCTTTGCGGAAACATGGCTTGCATGCGGTGACCTTGCCAAAACACTGGCACCCGACATTGCTCCAAGATGTTTTGAGGCAGCACTACGTTTTGAACCCACTAATCTTGACACAATATTGAGTCTTGTCAATGCCTTAATGGCCTTGGGACATCTCAGACAAACGGTTGACTTGATTAATTCGTCAATGAATGGATATCCCGAATTGAGAAACTCCATCACACTTTGGAGCAAGCTTGCTGAGGGGTATTTGATGGTTGGCGAATTACAGAAGGCCCACCAAACTGTCCTGTCCGCGTTGGAATTAACCAAAGAAGACCCATCTCTGTGGTTGGTATTGGGGAAAACATTAAACAAGCTGAACTTGCCAAGAGATTCGGCAGATGCACTAACCAATGCTCTCTACCTGTTACCCAAAGAACTGAAAAAGCCAAAAGATATTGACATTGCCCGATCTGTTCATTTACAATTGACAACAATTGGTTTGAATGATGGTGATTTGGAAAATGCTAAAAATGAATTAAGCGCCGCATTGTCATTACCTCCCCCAGACGACGACTTGTCAAAACAGACTTGCTGCCTCTTAATAAGACACCTACTAGTCTCATACTTACGCTCAGATAATCTCATAAACTGTTTGTGGTTATGCGAAATATCCAATGTTACATTTTGTGATGACTTATTTATTCTTTCAATCTATTCTAATCTTTTGTTGCACACAGACAAACCATTCTTCAATCCTTTTAAAGCAAGGCAGTTACTCTACAATGAAATTCAAAACGATCCTTGCTACATTTCTTCAGAAACAGTCACTGAATTTATAAACTCCCCAAAGGGTGATTTTTTACCCTGGTTACAACTAGCTGAATGTTACTCCCATATCAACTTTTTTGACGTTGCGTTTGATTGTTTAGAAATCTCAGCAAGAAAAATATCACCAAATCATCTTTCTTTGGTACCCAAATTTAAGACTTTAGCTAAGAAACTAATGAGCAACTCGAACAATGAATCATTGAAACAAGATATTGGAAAGTTTATTCAAAAATGCGATTCTGCAATTTCCAGTCCTTCGATTCCATTTCAAGATATTGTTTGCATGGTATATGAGGAAAGAGTTTTTCAGTTCAATAATTCAGCATTCAAACCTTCAATTCATCTCTTACTTTCCAATAATAAAGAAACCACACAGGATGAAAACGTTCCGCCAGCTTCTAACCCTGTGGTAACACCAAAAATTGGGAAACATAAACTTGAAAATGAAGGACAATCTCCCCATTCGAAGAAACAGAAGGTTACATCACAAGGCACAAATAAATACCCTGTTGATACACATACAGAGCCTACAAGTGTAAAATCTACAACTAGTCCTCATAATTCGATATCACCAAAAGAACATCGTGTTTCTGTCCAGTATTCAAATACACCACAGCCCATAACTATGTCCAATTCTCCTGCTTTTCATCATCAACAATTTCCACAATTACCATTACCACCGATGCAACAACAACTACGACAACAACCGTCATCATTTGGAGTACAGCAAGCACCAATTGCGCAAACTCAAATGTTCAAGCAATCGAATGGCTCACAGGTGAGCCGCAAATCCATATCTCCTACGGAAACTAGAGCTGTGCCGAATCATATGTTACCGCCATCAAATCAACATTATTCTCTTTCACCGTCTGAACAACAGAAACAACAACTACAGCAACAGCAACAGCAGCAACAGCAGCAACCACAGCAACCACAGCAGCCGCCGCATCATTTGCATCAACAACAGCATTCAAACCAGCTCAAACCTCAAGACCAACAGAGACAACCTCAACAACCACCAAAGCAGCAGCAAGCCCAGCCTCAGGTGATGATGATGTCTCCAATTGATGCTGCCAGTTATGTTCAATACCAAGCACAACAGCAAGCGGCCATGAATGCAGAGGAGGATATGCGTAGACAGGAGTTCCAAATGAATAACAATAATACCACCGGCCAAGGAATGCCTATGCATATTCAACAACGCCCTCAAATGAATATGACACCCATCAGTATGCCTCCCCCAATGCAGATAAGCATGCATCAAATGAATAATCCAAATATTCCGCCTAACGTGCAGATGAATCCAATGGCCATGCAACAGAATATGGCCATGAACATGCCACCAAACATGCCACCAAACATGCCACCGAACCTGGCCATGAATGTGCCACCGAACATGGCTATGAACATGCCACCAAACATGGCTATGAACATGCCACCACACATGGCTATGAATGTGCCCATGAACATGCCCATGAACATTCCTCTGAACCCCATGAATATGTCACCAAGTCCATACTATGCCGGATCGCAGATGAAGCCGCCCCAACAATTCATGAACCAGAGCGGATACTTTCCAAACTAAATGTTATGTAATATACGTTGCTACACTATGATGCCGATCCTGTTGAACAGGCCTCTTTATTTATGTTTGTCACCTCTCCTACTATGTAACACATTAATTAATTTATATCTCGGCATGACGTCCCAACACCGGTTTTCATCCCATGTCACCCGAAATGCACCAGATATTACACCACAGCCGCTGCCAACCACATACGGTGCATGCATGAATCATGCAATGTTTGTTTCTTCATAAAATAGTGAGCTTATAAGGATCTTCTTTATTGAGTCCAGCAAAGGACGCAATGCACCACGCGAATATGATTTCTGCCCAAATGTCGAATCTATAGCACCACTATTTATGGGAGACCATAAAACCTTAATCCGGGGCCTGCATCAATATATGCAGAAGTCGCGATCTTATTTTTCTTTTCTTGCTCAGGTTAGGATTCCAGAATTCAGCCTTCGATCCAATTCGCAGAAACCTGGTCGGCCTTTGATGGGTGGGTGTGTCGGTGTTTGAGTGTCTTTTTAGCTTGCTGGCAGTGAGACAACTGCTAACGCCGTCATTGCCACGTTATGTATATTATAAACTACGGACTGCCACAAATGCCAGGGACAGGGGTAACGTTTTCTTTTGAACTTGCCATATACTCCATATTACACACAACATGATACCTACCGATGGTATGTTACAGGTGAAACGTGCAGGACGTGAAGTGGAGGTGCGCCAAGCGCACCTATTTTAGATGGGGGCTTATTCAGTATTTTCGGACGTTTGCATAGCAAAATGTTCCAGGTTTCAAATTTTATATAGCATGCACGCGCGCTTATATATATACGGCTGCAGGGCAGCCTAAATTGCACGGCGTTGCTAGGGGAGAGGCTTAGAACTTTCCATGCAGCAAGTTTCTGATCATATCCTTACCAGTGAAATAGATGGTTCTGGACAGGGTGACAAAGTCCAGAGTGGAGCTGAAGGTGTCGAGAAATCCAAATGGCAGCATGGCAGGAATCCAGCCTTGAGCCAACTCTAAGGCGAAAGAACCCGCTGGCATGGAGTACTGTCTGAATTCACCTTTGGCCATGAAATTCTGCTCGCCTGGTTTGTACACTGATCTGTCCAGTTGGTTTGGATACGCCGCACTCTGTTCACCAACCAAAATGGTGAAGTAGTCATCTGCAAAATGGATACCACTGTGTCCCTCTGTTCCAACCGCAGTGCCGAAAATGATCAAATATTCCGAGATGGACGCATGCAAAATGAACATCTGTCCCATCGCACCACCGGCATTGTTGAACACCCAATCGTCCATATTCAAGTCGTTGACAATGTCGGACCCATATTTGTTTTGAAGACGATCGGTTAAGTCCATAAACAACTCTTCCTTACTTTGCGGACTGGTGTCGAGACTTTGTTTGACGATTTCCTGTAATTCGTAACGATCAAACACGTAGTTTTTTGGTAACCATGTGTAATACAAAATGTCAAGAAACTTGAACACGGCAAAACAAAGAGAAATTGTTTTGAGAACCTTCAGAATATTCATTGCGGCGTGGCGTGGTACAAGTGATAAGATAGAGAAGGAAAGAAGGAGAAAAGAAATCCGATCAACTTCCATGTGAAAACTCCCTCCCGTTGTCGCTATACGACAAACGACACCCCGACAAGTGAAAAGTTTCGAATGATTGGTTTTGGTATACAGAATTGCCTTGAATAGACTACCATATCGGTTGTTTAGACATACAAAGATTCAATATATACACGCACACATGCACAAGTGTGTACCCATTACTACGTTATAAGGTAGGAAATACTCTATTTTTTCAGTTGCTCAATGCGTTTCACTTCTTCATTGAAGTTGGGAACATTTTTATACACTGCTTTACCTTCAATTATTCGCAGAACACCCAAATTGTCGGCAACTGTAGAGTGTGGTTGTGTTAACTCGTCCTCTTTTTTCAAGTAATCTTCCAATCCGGTAGTGGCCACATCGTTGAATTGGAAGGCATCCTTTCCACTACCAGTTTCCATCAGAAGCATACGTGGTCCACGCACCACGACGTAGCTACCATTACCCAGTACATAATCCATAATGGATGATTTAGAATACTGTAAAGCAGTCCAACATGTTTGGAAACCTTTGATTCCCATATCAATAGCGCCATCAACATATATGTTATTAGTCCACTTACGTTTTTGCTCTTTGGGTGACTCTTTACGCTGTGGTTTATCAAATACACCACTCAACCCGTTCCATTTCTGCGTCTGTAATGCCTCAACCTCATTGATGTCAGATAAACTGACTGCCAGCAAATTTTCTTTTCTGATCCGTATTTCTTCATCCTCATTTAGCCCGACTTTGAAGACATTTCCATTCCCAGTCACACACACAATTCCACGTCCATTGATCCATAAATATCCCCCCAATCCTGATCGGTGAGATGCTTTTTTAATATTCAAATTGAGGGAGTTCCCTGTGTAGCACTGCAATGATTTGGGTCTTAATAATGCCCAGTCATAAGTCCCATCCAATGTCAACGTGACAAAGCTTTTTGAGCTCTCTTTATTACTTCCATCAAATGCACTAACTAAAAGTTGGATTGGAGCAGATCCAACTATATTTTGGAAGTTGCCCAAGTCTCCCGAAACAAACAATCGTTTCAAAGGTTGCTGAAATTCCCACTTACTTTTGATAAACTCCCCGCCACGTTTTTCATTGAAAACACTCATGACGCTGCCTTTCCTGACATGGAGAGAAACCGAAGGTGGCATGCTGATACTCATAATTGCTGCTGGAGACCCAATCGCCTTAAACACCGGACTTTCAAGTTCCTGTAATTCTTTTTGCTGGAAAATAGAAACTCCCTCTTTTTCATCCGGAACGCTGTCCAACGTCACAGGACTTGTTCTGACAACACTTGAGGGTTGCTGGATCGTAATCCATCTAATTCCCCTCGCAGAAACACTCTTTAAACCTGGTCTATGCATGGCTTTTTCACCTGTTCTGTGTCTGCATCCTCACTGCTAAGAACAGGGTTGGTCCTTTTATTGGTCAATGCATTCGCGGTAGCAACATGAGTTGATGCTTGATGTGCTACCACTGTGTTTTGACTGATGTTTTGCCTGCGCTGCATTTCTTCCGGCTTGGAAGAAGAAGAAATGGAAAGTTGATCAGTAAAATGATTCAGATACCCTTGGTAAGTGTAACTTTGGCCCACAAAAGTTGCCGGAACAAGGTCTTCATAACAGATACTGGGAATAATGATAGTTGAACATTCAGGAGAATACTCGTTGAGTACTATACCTCCATTCAAACTGATAACAGCCTTTAAAAGCAACTGTTGGTTCATATCAAAAAAACCCAATAGAAAAAATCTTTTTCCTTGGTGCAAATAAAAACTGTCAATGATCTTTTTCAAAGGCAAGCACGTTTCTTGAGAGCGGAGATGGGTTTGCATCACCTGGCAAAAGCGAGTCAAATCTCTGCTTGCCAAATCGGAAAGTCTTTCGGAAAGGGGATATATACTCTTCATGTTTTCCATGTTAAAAATATGTCTTTTTTCTATGGCAATAACCTCGTTCTTTTCAATACATTCTTCTACCCATTGATATTTCACAAGAGGATATTTTTGTTCGTTACCTTGCTCACAGATTCTTATGAAGTGGTTTGAAGTACTGTATGTTTCCATATGAGATATCCGCCCACCATAACTGGCAACAACTCCTCGCAGTATAGGTGCCGGCTGCTTTAGAGTTTTTGTCTGACAAAACCCGGATATGAGAAAAGTATATCCTTTAAACAGTTCGGAAATATGTGGTTGGTGAAGCATAAATGCGTCACTGTAATTTTTGGCAACTTTATCAAGAGCTGTTACTCTTTTTTTTCTTGGCTGTTCAGAATCCTCAAAATTGGCGTGCTTTCTTGGAAATATTACATTATAATCATCATCGTCATCATTGGAAGTAGTTTTGGCCCAAATGTTCCCCGTTCTTTCTCTAGCCATAAACAATACGTCCTCAACTGTATCACATTCATCGCATGTCTTATCTCTGATGGATTTGAAACCAGCATGTTTTGCTACAATATGACACGCATACCTTTTGTAATGCATACCTTCTGCCTTCTCAAACTGTATTTTTTTACAACTTATTTCCACTACTATTGAATTTTGTGGATATATCCACTCAACAGGCGTTTCTAAACCAAACACAACCCCATTTCTTTTTATTTCGGGAGAGGTTGCTTGATATTTGATCATATGGGGATTTATTAGGTTTTTGATTTTGGCTCCATTTTCAGCGTCGACCTTGTAACGTAGATTACAAAAACTGATATATTGACCATCTTCATCTTTTAGCCCACAGATATAGCTATCACCTGTTTTACCTAAAATTAATACATCAATGGAAGTGAAAAAATCCACAAGGTAATACGGTTTAATCTTGATCATCGTAGGAGAAACTTCTCCAACCAGATATGAGGAATTCCAATGTTTTACTACCAACCCTTCTGAATGTTTCCCAGCAACATCTAGCATTCTTCTCTCGATTGAGCTTTCATTAATGCCAATTTCAAACTTATGCAGAGTTAAAAACTTGAAATCAGCTGGGATGTTTTGAAATAACTGTGCTAAAAGTAGCTTTCTATCAATTAGTGGTATAGATTGCACATTCTGATTGTTAAAAAATAGAATGTCAAAAACGATCAACTTATTATAACTCAAACCATCCTCTTCTTTGTTCAAATCATCCTTTATTAATCTGGATTGCGTTCTTTTTGCTGTTGTTTTAACATCCTGATATCCAATAATCTTCCCCGACGACCCATCGATTGCTACCACTTCACCATCAATGATGAAGTTAGTAATACCATCAAACCAAGAGGAATCAAGTTGACTTGTAAAGATTCCTTTTTGATCTCCTACAAAATTTCCATACCAAGGCTGCAAGATTCCGTGTCTGCTGTAAAATCGGGTTTGCATAGTATTGCCACTTCGCCACATATGAAACAACATCCTTTCACCATCCAACTTTTCTTCAAGACAAAACCCTAACTGATGATTTCTTCGACCCTGACTTTTGGAACAAACTAGGTCAACCGTATTTATATAGTTGGTCCCTTTATGTGTTTTACATCTCATAACACTGCAAGGTACACCGGGTGCAATGCACCTCAAATCAATGAATTTCAAACATTTGTTTTTTCGGTGGTACTCCTTGATTTGTTTCCACACTGTTGGAGTTTCAAACTCCAGATAGTTTAAACAATAAGTTTTATTCCACAATCCGTTTCTCGATTTAGATATTGCTCTTGCCAGAATTTGTAAATTGGGATACAATCTACGGAATAGACTGTCCTCCTTAACATATCCTCTACCTAGAATACAAGATGCAATTAGAAGTAACGACGGGATGTGATGTTTCGATATCCACATAAGGTCTAGCAAATGTTGAAAAACTCCATAAACAAAATCTATTGGACGTTCTGACTTATCTTCAGACTTAAAATGTCTGCTTTGGGCCAGTTTATCAAGACAGTCAGATACATTTTGAATTGTTAGTTGCCTATACTTTTCCTTGATGTTTTGTCTGCGTTGCAAACTTTGAAGTTCAAGGACATCAGTTGTTTGCCAAATTTCACTCAACAACTCTATAAAGACCAGTGGCAAATCCTTGCTTGGATCTTCAAATTTGTTTTGGATTGATATTTCAGACTTTTCCATATATCTTACAAGATACTTTTTCAAAATACTTTTTGATAGTATGCTTTTCCTTGCTTCATTTGGTAAGAGCAATCTAAATATGTTATACCTTTCGACTGGGGATGGGGTTTTCTCTATTTCTTGCGCAAGACTAGAATAGTTGACATCCATACCCTCCTCTGTGTATTTAAAATTCACCGCTATTGTTGACAATGGTTTGGAAAGTGTTGGTTTCCACACCCGGGAGTCAAGTAATGCCGATCCAGGAGGATGTATACGTAAAGGAATACTCAATCCACTATATGGCGAGTCTACAAGAGCATTATCATGGGCCATTGCGCACAAAGCAGCGTTGGAGATGAAACACTTGGTGGTGTAATTTGAAATCAAGTTTCATTATTGACTTTAAAATCGAGGCGGCTTGGCTCGACAGAATTTCTGCTCTTCACCTTTTTTATGGCAATTTTCATCTCTTCGTTAATATTGTACACAGTAATCAGGAGTACACAGGAGGATTTTTTTTTTACACAAAAAGAGCAGTCACTCTTTCGGAATGCGATATCAAGAAAGGATATTGATCAACAAGTGAGGCAAATTGTGGGATTTTAGGGGCCAGCCGACGGATGCAAAACATGTAGCTGGCTACCAGAAGATCAACTGGCGAAACCGATTCGACGTTCCAGAATTGTTGGGCGGAAAAAACTTTCTCCAGATTTTTCAAAAGTCTGGTTATATCTTTGTTCTTGATAGAGACTTGGCTTGCGTATGCTTCTTTCATATACTTGGCGGCTGGAGCCAATGAAGTATAGTAACCAGCTATGGAGCCGTTTCTCATATGGAAACCGTTACGCTTGAGTAGATGGTTTCTGGTGGATTTGAGAATGAAAGCAGATGGTATGGAGCTAGGAGCGGTTGGAGCATACAGACGAAGCAACTCGGCGTCCTCAAGAGCGAGAATAGAGACAATGTAGAAGTCAAAGAGTTGTGTGTCCATCAAGTCAAAAGACAGCTCGTCTTGCAGCTGCAATGCCGAGGAATCTAGCACAGATAAAACCTCAAAATTGCTAATTTTTCGGCGAACATGGCGGGTTTGACGGTCTACGCTGTCATGCACCAACAAGGGCAGCTGATTGTCTGTGGACGCATGAAAAGACAACACCGACAGACTGGATTCAACTTTACCACGCTCCATCAGCACACCCCCAACGTCCTCTTCTCTAGGAAACTTTCCAACCACATCACCATTTCCTTTGTAAAGCAACGACATCAACGAAAACAAACAGCACGGATCTACACAAACCATGTACCCTCCATCCATTCGTTCCACATTATACACCCCTAGATTATACACATTGTCGCTTTCGCCAACACCTCTCAAAACGTACTGTCGACCCTCATACGTTTCCACATGGCTTTCCTGTGCATACCACCGTCTGGGAAACTCCCTGGCCACGTCCATCATCTCCCAGCCTCAAAGAAAGAGAGCTAGACTGTTTCCGCAGTGAAGAAACAGAAACTTATAAATCAGCACCGCGCACGTGACACAATACTCACGTGCGTGTCCACCTCTGGTCTGCATTGCATTACCCCTTAATTTTGTGGGCCTGAGCATTGTTACTTGTGGGATTTGTTTCTGCTGCTCTTCTCTAAGTTGCACGCCGCCACCATGGATCCTGCACCACCTTATGTTGAGACAACAGAACTGCCTCCAGAATACTCAGCGGCAGTGCACCATCTTTCTCTGGTGTATTTTGCGGACGAAAGCAGCTGCATTCACCAGGGATCTCCGGACTTCGTTCCGCTGTTGCTTGAAATCAACTCCACACAGCTGAATTTCTACACGGTGCAGTCCAGGACGGCGAAAATGGCGGCCTGTATATTCAACGACCTTCATACGGACTTTGTCGATCCCAATTTGAACTACAAGTCCAAAGCCGCTGCCACGGCATCCACATCCAACAAGCTTAACTACGGCCAGGGGATAGGCTTGTCCACGTCGCTATTCAAATCCGACACGGAGTTCTCGCTGGCTACCATGTTGTCGTCCATCTCCATGTCGCCATCGCCGTCAGAATTATCCACACACTCCTCCATGTCTGTGTCCCAACCAGCACAGCTGAAGAAATCATCCCCCCCTTCTTTCCCCGCAGTTTCCAGCGGGTCATCGTTTTCGAGGTTCTTTGATAGATTGTCCCCAATGAAAAAAATAAAATCCCCAAATCGCTCGGAATTAGCCACCACCAGCTTCAAAACCCTCAAAATGTCTGAATCAGATAAATACTCGCAGGAATTCATCTATCTATCGAAACTAGTCAGTCATAAACCGGATATAAATACAATTCTTGACACTGACTATACACCAGAAGAAGCCCAGTTGTTGGAGTTCAAGAACAAGTTGTTTTTGTCTTTTTCCTTGCAAGAATTACGGAAGTTTGGTAATGCGTCGGATTTCCATTTGAAGCCATTCACTTTGCGTTTGCTCTTTCCGGCAAACCAGTTCATCATAACCTCCTACAATGCTCAAACATATGCTTCTCTATTCTACAAATTGAACATTGCCCGGGAGTTGAGTTTGGATTTTGACTTGAGAACACCCAGTCCTGTAGACTACTCAGTTCCAAGAAGATCCAGGGGCAGAAATAGGAGATCAAGAAACAGAAGCAATTCCAACAATATCATTACAAGAGTCGCCACCCATATTTCCGTCAATAACCGGTCTCGATCAAATTCATTGCTAGACAACGGGGTTGATGAAGACGATGAATTCGATGATACTTTTATTTTGAATATATGTCCTCCACCGCAAATTCACCAGCCTCAAATCATTCATGAAGATGAGATTTTGGATGAGATTGTTCAAATGGCAACCGCCCGCCAAATAACTTCCACCACCTCTTATACCTCCAGAATGACGTCTCCGTCTGTTTTTTCCACCGTTGAAGCATCAATAACTCAAAATACCGATTTCACCAGCGGAAGCGTCCCCTCCAGTCTCATTGATATTGACGATCAAGATCCAAATATTGTCAGAAACTCAGCTTCAATTCTACCTGAAAAACCAATCGATAATGACTACCATGCCCATGATAATTATAAAGAACTGGTCGTTGCTGTCAAATGTATCAAATCCTGTAAGAATAAAACTGTTCCGTTTTATCATTGATCATACCACTGCCAAATACATGTTTATTCAACCTTTTCTAATACTTTTACTTTTTGTGTTTCTTGCATTTATTTTTTACCCTTCTTTTCACGTTGCTACATTTGTTTGTAGCTGGGTGGCTTGTGAACATGCAAATCATTTTTTATTGCTCATTTTGTGTTTGAATTCCATTTTCTCTTTACATTTATACATACATACCCCAAACTAGGCTACCAACTATAGTATATTATTTTATAAAACAAACATATTCCAATTGCTATTCAACTGATCGATATTCAAACCCAGAAAACCAAGCTTATTCACAGCTTGCTCAAGGCTATTTCTATGTTGTTCACCCATTACATCAATACCTAAGTCTGTCTCCACAAGTGTTTTGTCGAAAACATGCTGCAATATCGTTTCCAACTTTGCGTTGGTTTTTCCTTCTTCTACATTTACGAAATTCACCACCTCACTGAATCCAAACCAGACATCAACATTGGTCAATTGACGCAACATTTTGACATTATCCAAGCTTCCGGAGTAGGAATGCATGACACATTTGGATTTTCCCTGGGGAACAGCTTTCAGCATTTCATACATCTTCCCAAAACATCCTACACAATGCAACGAACAGTTCAGTTGATGCCTGTACATAAGTTGTAACTGGACATCCATTATCTGGGTTTGATGGGTTATGCTGATTTTATAGTTTGACAGGCCCGGTGTTGATACACTGCGAGGATTGCCCAGATATCCCGATTTGGGCACTCTTGCTATTTTGTCAATTCCAATTTCACCAATATTGACATTTCCTGTTTTTATTAGTTGTTCGAATTCTTCAATTGTTTGGTGAAGAGGTATAGGATCCGGGAGGTTTTCCAGCAAAATGTCAAACTCTCCATTGTCTGGTGCAGATTTTTTGTATTTTTCCAAGACGTTTGTGTAATGATCTCTTTTGCTGATATTTCGACTCAAAGTGTATAGATGAGAGTACCATGGATGAATGCCGACATTCAATCTGACGTTGGTATTTCTTCTAATGTCCTGGAATTTTTCACCTTCATCAGTGAGTATTCTTTTCACAAGCTCAAAATCAATATGATTTGTCATCATGATATTTATTGGAAAGTCCTGAGAAATCAGTGTTGCCACCACTTCATCTTCAAAACGTTGGTTTGTTATTTGCGGTGAAAAATGACAATGTGAATCGTATAAGGTCATTGTTCCATCCATTGTTTTACAGTATGCATGTGTCTAAAGAGTCAAAAATTCATCAACTGTCGGAATGTAGCCTCGCTACATCCCGCTTTGGATGAGCCACGCGAGAGCAAGTCTCGACGAGCAAACGTCGGGAATCAGTGAAAATTTTTCACTGATGCTTATTCATCCTTCTAGTCATTATCTTGAATTCCTCCTTGAGTATCGAGTATTATATATATTCAGCTCTCATATATATATCTGAGTCTAAAAGAATTATATATATATAATATAATCCCTTATCAAAATCTACCGTAAGGTAAGCTATATTGCTCGGTCACTAATCCGTGACTTAGTTATTTTCAATTAATGAAGGTTCTGCTGAGGAATTCGTTAGGAACCTAGGAAACCATGAATGTATCTTTTCTCTATCCATTATTTTCTCAGTTACTGTTTCAAATCAAAGGACGTCGTTATACCATGTTCGATCTTCACATCCTGGAAGATAACATATCGATCTAACCTGGTTAGAAGTGTCTTTACCTTCGAACTAACGACGGGGCTTACAGGTTCAAGCACTGTAACGCCTAGTAGCGCATCGGCTGCGCGCAATAATTATAATGCTACCTAGCGAAACAAGTTATAAAAATTCTGACATCAACTCCGGTAAAAAAAATGGTTTGTCGCTCCGATTAAAGACGTTTGTGCTATCTCTTTGATGGGGTGTAAGTAACAATATTATAACATTGTGCAAGAAGTGAAGATGTATCCAAGTTATAACATAAAGTGTGTATTAAGTAAAATACCTTTAGGCATATTTCTGTGTTGACCTTAATGTATACTTTCTTGTATGAGTTCATGTACCAAGGTTTGAAGTCCAGTGTATCACACTCTGGTTAATTGCTTTTCACCCATTCACCTTTCTTAAACGCGTATACTTATGACTGTAAACCCTTTTGATTCACAAAGAAATGTTTTTGTGATTAAAAGGTTGATTGACGGATGTTTTATCAACAGGGTATGCACTTTTTTTTAATGCTTCAATCATTTTCAACGAATCCAATGTTCAATTTGGATCTTGGTGTTCTTTATAGGAAACTTTCCCATCTGTAAATCCAAGTTGATAAACATCAGAACAAAGTTAGCATTCCGTGTTGAATGTATGCCTGTCTATATTGAACCCATTTGATTAAGTGGTTTCTTTTATATGGAAAGAAGAGATTATATGTTTCAATCTCACTAGTTTATCTGCCTCATTTGAATCATCATGCAACCTAGCAACAACTAATCCATTTCCGGTATCTAGCAAATAATCTTCGTCCAGTCTTTCTGAAACATCTACTTGAATGTCGGAAAGATCATCAAATTCAAAGAAGTCACGATTTCTTTTCATTTTCTTTTGGTCATTGATAACCCTGGCTTTGTATGTCACCAATTCATCCTTTTTGACATCAAAGGATTCATGGTTCCCCATCCCCCTAGTATATTGTCCAGTTATGAAGGAGGTATCGTTGATAGTGGAAGTAACCGAAGGGACAGTCGTGGAAGCTGGAAGCTGGACCTTCAGTTTTGATTCTGTGTAATGATCACAATCATAAATACAGTTGTAACTTCCATATTTCTGCAATGCCTGTTGATCATACAGAGAGTCTGCAACACCATAGAGATTTTTCATAGAGTAGCCTCTACTCCAACTTTGTGATGATTCAGTTAAAGGGTATATATCCAAAACAGACAGCTTAAAAACATCAAAAAAGTTCCGAGTTTCTTCATAAGAACTATGTCTGGAATAGGTAAACCTCAAATTAAGAGGAGTGTACTTGTTGGCTATTTTGGTATATTTGAATTGATAATACGAGTCTTTTGGGGGGTCAGTTTCCAAGTAAACCCCCTTTTCATCAACCGTAACACTGATAGAGTCTTCTTCCACAATACTCATACGTTTTTTTTCAGATTGACTAAGTTTCACGCATGATTTCAAAGTAACACTAGTTTGGTCTTCTGGCGATTTTATGTCAAAATAAAATATGAATCTTGAACTTTTTGAATCAACGATGCTGTCAAAACTTTGAATTTTATCTATTATATTCACATATTTTTCGATCTCATTATTACTTTGTAATAAATTTGATAACCAGGATTTTACTCTTTGGCTACAAATAAATTGACAGGAGTCTTTGAAAAAATGATATACCTTGACCCACACTTCTTCAAAACCATACACTCCATCTTCAAAATAAAAGCGGAAACCATGGGGGTATTGTTCAATAAGAGAAATCAGTTCATAAATGGACTTCAAATTTTCTGGTATTGTAATCAACTCTTGTCGATAGCTGAATGTGGTGTCCATGTAGAGAGTGTCAATGAATTGTTTGTCATCAAAAATATACGGAGCCAAAAAGCTTGAAGTTCTGAGTCCTTGTATAACACCATTTTCAAATCTAGCATCTCCGGTATACAAAACAGTCTTTGGACTCAATCCTCTCTTATCAATGATGAGTACCATAACACTACCCAAGCAATGGTAATTCGGTATTAATGTACACGATAATCTGCTTTCCAATAGGTAATTCTGATTCATGGGGATTATTTCAACGTTTTCTATCAAATTTTTTTGGGCCTGCTTCTGTCCATTTTTCACTGCTTCCCATATCAAATCGTATGTGGTTTGTGTCATTAAGAATCGAGGTTGGTATATAAACTTATCATTCAAGCCTTTATAATGATCTCTATGCGCATGCGATATAAAACAATATTTAATTTTACTTTCTAAAGATGGGCTTTCCGACAGATGCTTGAAATTGTCAACCAAAATGTCTGGAATGGCCTCAATGTGCCCCGAAAACGTGCAACCAGACTCTTCAGTCATAATTGGGACACACTACCTAAAGCGTATACATTGGCTAGAAGAATAGTTTTTTTTGCCACACTGAAATACAGACGCCACCAATTCAAATATGTCGAGCCGCGCTTTATGGGGCTCGGCACGTTTTTTTGTGCTGAAAGATCCATGTGTTTGCAGAGCAAAGTTCGAAACAAAATCATCCAATATAGTCCCACCTACTAGATGGTTTTATACCACTCGTTGAAGAGAGTAAAAAGGAAGAAAAAAAATCAAAGCAATTGGGGTTCAGTGAAAAAAAGAATTTGATTGAAATATCCAGTTTATCTTTTTACAACAAGATAGATTTCCTTACTCAATACGGCCAGCTGGATATTAATGCAATACCCACCCTGCTTTGGTCCCAAGTCCTGAAAAGAAAATTTGATTAATTACAAGTGTCGGTTGAATATATATTGTGTATAGTTATAAACCAGATGATAGCATCACCACATTATTTCGAAGCGTCTTTTGGTTTCAAAGCATCTGTCAGTAACTGTTTGAAGGATGTAACAAATACAGTTGCTCTCTCTTTAGCATCGAAACAAGATTCGTTCAAAACAAGTTTCAAGTCAAGAGATTCAACTTCATTGACTTCTTCATCTATATTGAGTTTGTACTCGATAGAAAATCTCGATGCGTTTCTTGCTGGAGAAATCAAATCTTCAAAGAGAGGGTCGTTCAAATCAGAAGGTTTGGTGATTTCTGCTGAATAAGCAAAATATTCAGCTTCCTCAAGAAGATCTTGGATTCCTGCTTTGAAAGAGGATAACTGATAGGATGGAATTTCGAGATCAATTGGATACGTTTCAGAGAGGGTGACAGGTTCCTTGGCGGCGGATTTTGTGCTTTTTCCAGATGGTGTTTCTTTGGAAACAGATTTCTCTCTCAGTTTGATGTTGGACAAGTCCATATGAGACGTTTTTTCCAGGTAGGCAGCAATTGTGTCGTTGGTAGATGGAGATATCTTACCCAAGTAAGCCAAAACATCACCCTTGAGAATTCTACCATGAGGTCCAGTAGCAGGTATTTTGGCAATGGCGTCTTCTCTGGAAATGTGGTTTTGATGCAGAAGAAGCTCCACAGAAGGGAAAAACACTTGGGAAGCGCTGGCGGCTTTAGAAGCAGAGGTGGTAGCCGGAGCGGATGGCGCCGAAGTAGGAGCTGGCGCCGGAGTTGGTGCTGCAACAGCTGCTTCTTGTGGCTGTTCGGTTTTTTCCGCTGGCTTGGAGCTTTCCGAAGGCACTTCAGGCAATTTACTCAAATCATCGCCCTCTTCAGCCACTATAGCAATAGGCGTTCCAACTTTAATGTCTTTGGTACCATTTTGCAACAGGATTTTGGCCATGATACCGTCATCAATGGCATCCACCGAAATGGTGGCCTTGTCGGTTTCGATGTCAACCAGGGTGTCTCCAGAATTGAAACTCTGGCCTTCTTTCACCTTCCACTCCACAATGGCACCACTTTCCATCGTCGGAGACATCGCTGGCATATCATAGAGCTTGGCTTCTTGCGCAGCCACTGCCGCTCTGAACCCCCTGGTGGCCCCACAAGCAAATGGTCTAGACAATCTCAAAAACACCGACATTGTTTGTCACACCTCAATACCAAAAGTCCAAAAAATGTTTTTCTTTTTATCCATCCCATCTTTCTTCTGCTGTCTGAAACTCTCTCCGAGAGCTCTGTATCGCTTCTGCAGCGGGTCTCCTCACAGCAAAACGAGATGCGGAAATCATTGATCCTTCATTTGCCACAGCTCGAATTGGTGGCGTTTTGCAAGTCGACCGACCCTGATAAATTCTAAATTGCAAAATTCCTCAAATAGGAAGCCTGGATTCAAATTTTACAAAATTCACAATTTTTATTTACAAAAAAAAAAAAAAAAATATTTCAATAGCGAACAGTAAACTATCTTAGAGTAAATGGAATTAGGTGAAATATTTTAGAGTGAATTGTTGAAGAGTACTTTGAAGTGGTGGACTCTGTTTATTGGAGCTGGAAAAGCAATTGGAAATGGCGAAACATGAGTTGAAAAGAGGAAGTGGTGCTGAAAAACAGTCGAAAAGAATAAAGAAAGAAGATAAAGCACTCCAAGGACATGTGTTCTCCAGATACAGACAAGCAGAATTGAAAGAGAAGGAAAAGGCAGCAAAAATCCAAGATGTCCAGGGTGAACCAGCAAAGGGATCCGGAAAAACCATGGATACCGAGTTCCAGGATTACGAACTGACTACTAGATCATTCAAGCAAAAAGAAGATGAACAGGAGTACGAAGAAGGTTTACCCGTTAGAAATGAAGATGGTACTCTCCAGAGACGTATGATTGCCAAAACAAAAATCAGACCCAGAAAAGAAGCACCTGAAGTGGAAACAAACAACTTCGAAACTGTAGATCAACCACAAACAGACAGTAATGTGGCAGAACAAGCAAAGGACCCATATGAAGGACTGACTCCGGTTGAAAAAATCAATAAAATCAAGGAAGAAATCGCAGGTTATGCAGAAGCATTGATTGAAGACCCCGAAGAAAACATCAGAAAATTAAGCAAATTGAGAAAAATGTCAGAATCCAAAGACCCCGTCGTTTGTAAGTTGTCTCTCATGTCCTTAGTGCCTGTTTTCAAAAGTATAGCCCCAGGTTACTATATTAGACCTTTAAGTGACCTTGAGAAAAACGAGAAAGTTAGTAAAGACGTCAAAAAATTAAGAATCTTTGAACAAAACCTGGTGGTCAACTATATGCAATATGTGGAACATTTGGCTAAAAAGGCATCCAGAACGTCTGTCCAATCTAAAAATACTCAGCTAGATGTGGACCTGGGTCTAATGGCTACCACTGCAGCCTGTGAGTTAGCTACCCATTTGAGATTTTTCAACCATAGAAGAGAACTCTTCCAAATCATCTGTAGAAGAGCTATGAAGAGACCTCACAATGACAAAGAAATGAAGGTATTCCAAAAATGTGTTACAACTTTAGAAAGCTTGCTGGTGGATGATTCCAAAAACGGTGACATTTCCTTGGACATCACCAATCTACTGACGAAAAGTATAAGGAGAAGAGGTTTTCATATTGATGAGAGTGTGGTCAATATATTCTTGTCATTGACTGTGTTGAATGATTACCAGCCAAACAGAAAGGAATTAGAAGCAGACGATAAAATTAGAGTGAAGAAGAAGGACAGAATTCATTTATCTAGAAAGCAAAAGGCTCTTTTGAAAGAGAAGAAAATTGTCGATCAAGAAATGAGAGAAGCTGAACAAACCATAACGGCCGCCAAAAGAGAAAAAAACCAATCTCAACTATTGAGAATGTTGTTGATGTTCTACTTGGAAACCTTGAAAGCCAGACCCCAAAAATTGATGGCTGCAGTTCTGGAAAGTTTGTCAAAGTTTGGTCATATGGTGAATTTGGATTTAATGGGTGATTTCTTGCAAGTTTTGAGAGAAATCACAGAAGAAATTCTTGTAAATACAGATATCACTAGCAATGAAGTCCGTCAAGTGTTGTTATGTATCATAACTTCGTTCTCACTAGTTGCAAACTTACCACAAAAGAAGGTTGTCGTTGATTTGAATAAATTCGTCGACTACCTATATTCATTAATACCAAACCTAGCTTTGGATACCGAAGTTGAGTTTTCTCACAAAACATTACGACTAATGGACCCTTTGTCTAGAACTCAACTGAATATCAAACCTTCCGTCAATGTGTCTACAAAAGCTGAGTTACTGTTGAGATGTATGAATGCGATCTTCTTCAATTCCAAGAGTGGTTCTTCCAAGAGAGCTTTGGCCTTCACCAAGAGATTATATTCTGCTGCTTTGCATTTGCCAGAAAAGACCGACGTTGCAACTTTGAAATTTCTTGACAAATTGATGGCCAGATATGAACCTATGAAAGTGCTATATACCACAGAGGACAGAGTGCAAAATGACGTTTATAATCCTGAGGTGAATGAGACCGAGAGAGCCAACGCAGAAGTGGCCGTTTTATGGGAAAACCTGTTGCTACAAAAACATTATGCCCCAAATGTAGCTATGGGTGCCAACCATTTGTTTAAAATAGCCAAATAGTGTTTATATCGGATGAAATATTAAAAAATGTCTCAACTATAAAAAAAATATAAATACGGGTATATACTATATATAATTTAAATTAATTATCCATGAAAGTCAAATTACTCTGAATTGCTTAGCTGTCGATGGTATTTTGAGTTTTTTATATTGTTTCATCATCATCATTTATTTATTACTATTATTGTTTTCATTATATTATAATTATTGTTGTTCCCAAGGGTTAGCTTCATACACTTGCTTTGTCTCTCATCGTCACCTTTTTTTAGCTGAATCCACCTTGGAGTCATTCTCTTCAATTGCAAATAGTGCATCATCTGTCTCGTTCTCAATATCATTGCACTGTTTTGATATGGTATGAGCCAAATTGAAAAATGCCGACGATTTCGTAGGCGCTGAAGTTGAAATAGCCAATAACCGATTCTCATCGTCTGCTTTGACGTTGATTATATGGTTCAACAAAGTGGTATTTTTATTCAAGTTTTTGACTGCATCGGGGATTTCAGCAGCGGAATGCGAGCTTCTTCTCTGGTGCGGTGGGACATATTTTTTGTAACTCTTTGGACTTGCCAAATTTGACCCAACACTAGAATGGTATTGCGACTCCGTCGTGGTCAAACTGGTATTTCTGGAATTATTTTTGTCATCAAACACCTTGCTGTCATTAAACTGCTTAGAAAGTAAATTAATTGCAGTTGATTGAATTTGATCAAAAGCCGATTCATTCACAGATTTGATGGCTTTGTCTTTGGAAGGATCAGAGTCACCTTCAAAATCAAATGAAAAGCCTTCATCATCAAAATTGTTTTCACCTGAAGAGCTGGCATCCAAGTCAAAAACGCCGTGATCATCATGTCCAGAATGGGCGTCTTCATCATCCGAAAGCAAAGCAGAACCTTGTAACTGGGAACTCTTCAAGCGAAGATTTGGTGGGATATACTTACCGTCAACTGATGCTCTATTGGTATTTGAAAGCATGGCTGGATCAATCACAAAATTATTACTAGACAATCTTCTTGAGCGTAACGAACCTTTTCTGCGATTCCAATAATCGTTGTTTCTGGACTTCCCGTTATTTCTGTTCTGACCTACAGCTTGAAAATGACTAGATCTTCTCTTTCTCTTTTGCCATGCTCTTCTATCACTGTGGTCATATTTATAGCGTGTGTATCCATAATTATAATCTTCTTTGTTATAAGATTTATAATAGGACGACTTCTGCTGTAAATGTTGTTTACCTCTGTACGCCTTCTCCATATAGTTAGTAAAGACAGATTTGGGGGTAAAAAAATCTTTTCTATTGAAATCAAACTGATCATTTCTAATTGCAGCCAAATCTTTCCCATATTTTCCATCAAAAGATCCATTCCTGCCATGATAATTGGCAATTTTCAAAGGCTTACGTGGTTCATGATTACGTTTGGCTCTGTAATATTTGTCCTTGTTAAGACTGTTGCTGCCATTGCTCGATAAGTGAAATCTGGATATCCATTGCTTAGGATCAAAACCCAGTCTATTCAATTGTTTGTGTGGTGGTTCATAATGTTTAATTGAAATCGGTTTGGATAACGAGTGGGTGGTGGTGTTCCGGTCATGTGACAACAAATCATCAATTGAATTGTTTTCTTGTTTCATGTCAGAAATTATATTGATGGCAGGTGGTGGTGGCAAAAAGTTGGAGAATCTAGGAGCACGGTTTTCCTTATTGACTAAACCTTCTTCATTGTCCACAGGAGAAGTCACATTATCCTTTTTATTTTCGTCATTTGATTTATTATTGTTTTCAACTTGATATGCCATGATATTTGATTTAGAAGACAGGGGAGTTTTGTCAGGCTGTTGTTTTTGAAAGTTGAAATCGTAGATGTCGTCATTTTCATTGATGACTTTATCGAGAAGCTGTCTAACATCTTCATTGTTCAACTTGATGGAAGCATTTTTGGATTCATGAGGACTGACAAGTTGGTTAGTTTCAGAATCACCAGCAACTTCGTCATCCTCATCTACTTCCTCAATCAGAGCATCTTTTCTTTTGTCGTCAACTTCTTCTTCAAACTCATAATCGTAGGTCAAGACATCGATATGCATCAAGCTCTGTTTGATCATTTCCAGGTCTCTATTAGCTGGATCGATGGTTAAGGAATGGATCATGACAGAAAATAGATCATAACTCATAAAAGGGAAGATGTCAAATAAAGTTTCTCTATTAGCAGCAAAATATAAAAACATCTTATCCTTTGAACTTGCAGCTTTGAAAGGAGATTTACCAAACACAATATTCAACAAAACAATACCCAATGCCCAGATGTCTACTTTGTCAGCAGCATAGCTATCGATATCGGAATGTTCCAATAATTCTGGAGACATGTATCGCTCACTTCCGACATCGAAATCGGTACAGATCAAATTGTCAGTTGCCAAACCAAAATCTGTCAATTTGATTGACCAATCGTCTCCAATTAAAATATTCTCAGGTTTGATATCTCGATGATATACCCCATGTTGATGGCAGAATTCGACAGCACTGATGAGTTGCATAAAGACGTCTATGACATCTCTTGTGGCCACTGGAGCAATTCCTAGTTGGATTGCATCATGCAGATCGCCTCGGGATGCATACTCCATCACCATGAAGGTATCAAAAGAATCAATAAGTTTGGTGATATTGGGATGGTCCCCTACCTTTTTCAGCATTGCCACTTCTTGCTTGGTTTCTCTCAGAATGATGGATTTGCTGATATCCTTGTCACTCTTTTGGGTGTGGGAGTATGTTTGGTTAGACCGCATGACGGACTTGGTCACCGAGTCCAGACTCACCGACCTGACATGCGCAGCGGTGCTTTTCTTGGTGTGTTCACGATGATATGCATCAAAGTCAGCCAAGTGACCGGTATTGTACTTGATTGCCACCAGATTGTCACCGTTCTTGATGTCCTTGGCAATGGAAACCACACCAAACGACCCTTCGTTGATGGCCTTGACCCGCACATATCTGTCATGCAGGATGCTACCCTGCAAATACGCCTGATATTCCGATTGCATATTGCCCTTAACTCAACAAAAAATCCTGCAAGACACTCTTTGATCAGACAACGGAAACTGTTGCACACACAATTGTTCTTTTTTATTTCGAGTGCCAACACAAAAAATTGATAATCCACTCTACAACTTGACCTCTAAGACAGACAAACTCCGTTACACTAATCCACACACTATGGAACACACACGCAAAACGTCACTACGTCTTGAAGAGTAATGCCTTCTGTGTTCCCCGGAGTTGGAATCATCTAGAAACTTGATCTGAGCAATGAGTGATTCGCTTTCTCTTCGCTGGTGCATGTGACGTCTATCGACGCACTTTATGAGATGAGCCACCGCCACTGCCACCGTCACCGCCACCCGGAGCGCCACTGAGCCTCCGTCATTTATTCTGGATTAGGAAATTTTCTGCTGTCTGATATGGAGAGTCACCACATTGTTTTGCGGAGCTTTCTCTCTGAATAGAAGGGAAGTAGAGGAGCACGAAGAAGAGGAGACTGTTTCGATGAGTGGTGATGATTTGGAAGTTAACACGGGTATTCCGGAGATTGTGATGGAGGTGTCGGATGTCAGTTCGTTGTGTTCGTCCGTGTCGGAGAGTGAAACCAGTATCCGAGCTCTGCTTTCGCCGTTGGTCTCACCTCCGGACATGATCAGAACCGACCCCACTACAGAGGATCGACTGGTAACAGTTCCTGGAGAAGAGGATGACGACTTTCTTATGAGATCATTGAAATCGGCATCATTTTTGAGCTCTAGCAGCAATCTACGAAACCACGTCAGGTCATCGGTATCCAGTTTGAAACGCTACCATGATAATCCAAGAATGCCTGCAGGTTCCAATACAGCGGAAGAAAATGCACAACCTTTCATTTTTGATGTCAACAATTCCAGGATAATGAATTCGTCCACTTCTTTGCGACACGGTTCTGCTGCAAACTTGTCCCAAAACAGAGACCGAACCAACAGTATAACAGAATCAATTGCCGAATCCATTGTTGGGTCTGTCATCCAATTGAAAGAACTCACCTTGGAACAGATTCGTCGAAGACGGTTTTTGGTAATATCTATTTTCAGTATCTTTTGCATGTGTCTGTTTGACTTGATCTTCATGCCCAGAACATCCCTGGATAGAGACATCAGGCGAATTTACATGTGGGGCTCATATTTAACGTTTGATGACATTTCAAGAATTTACATAAGCCAGTTAAGCGCTATTAATAAAGTACCTCAATACCTGGAAATATTTTCCCAGCTGGATCACAATGCTGGAGATGAAAGTTATAAATATATTGAGAATATGTTAACCGATTTTGACTATTTGAATACTCATGTTGAGACATTTGATGTTTTCATGGGTAAACCTTACGATATAAATTTCCAATATCTTGGTGATGAAGAGCAAACTGGTGAAATTAATGAGTCTGGATACTTTCCGTACAGTCGCAATGGCACTGTGACTGCACAATACGTGTTTGTCAACTATGGAATGGCTGAAGACTATTCCAAACTAAAAACAAAAGGTATAGACATCAAAAACAAAATTCACATTATCAGATCAGGTAGTGTGCATCCAAGCGTAATCATTCCTAGAGCAACGTATGAGGGAGCCACTTCCATCATATTTTATTCTGATCCTTACGATGATGGAGAGATTACACAAGAAAATGGATACGAGCCTTTTCCAAAAGGATATTCAAGAAATATGAGAGCAATAGAACAGTACACAGGTAATTTCATTTATGAACAGCCTGGTGACCCAACTACTCCTGGATGGTCGCCCAGCGTGTTTCAGAAATTCAAAAAGCGCTTAGAAGAGCCGAAAACTATACCACAAATCCCTGTGATATCAACAAGCCTTCAAGTATTGGCTCCTATACTAGAGAAACTTAATGGTGGACAAGATATGGGCTGGATGGGAAATTTGGATTCATATGATTACACACCCGGTCCTAGCAATTCTGAAATAAAAGTAACAAATGAAATCAAGTATGGAATATCTCCAATAAACAACATTATAGTTGAAATACCCGGTATAATGACAGACGAAGAGATCATCATTGGTGCAGCCAGAGATTCCATTGATGCTTATGGGGGTGGAAGCCGAGGAGTCGTGGGACTACTAGAAGTAGCTAGAGGATTCAATGAGTTGAGAAAACGAGGATGGAAACCGTTGAGAAGCATAAAACTCATTATTTGGGACGGAAGTAGTTTGGGGATGTTGGGATCTACAGAATATGTCGAGTATCATGCAAGCAGGCTGTCCAGCAAATGCGTAATGTACATCAACTTTGATGACGTTAGAGGTTCTAAGTTGAACATTGAATTGAATCCTTTATTCAAAGGTATGGTTGAAAGAGTGATGAAACTAATTTTAGTGGATGGAAAGTCTTTGACTGGTACTGTTGAAATGATAAGTCGAGAAGTCAAAGACTATTCTGCTTTTCAAAATTTTTTGGGAATTCCATCTCTCAACTTTGGGTTCAGCAGGAATGAGACAGACCCGGTCACATACCACGGATCTCATTTTGACGATGAGAATTTATTGAAAAAGTTTGATGCAGATCTGAAATATCATAATTTACTTGCTCAGTTGATAGGAATGATAGCTATTACTATGAGTGAGCGTGAAATAATTCCCGTGTCTGTTTCGGCGTATTCTGAAATTCTTGCCAACCGAACTAGACACATAGCATCCCGAGTCCCATCAAACTGGAACATGACCACTCCTATAACAGAACTTTGCAATAGTATCGATTATTTCATTACCAAATGCACTGCTTTTGATCAAGAAACCAACCAGCTTCAAACGGCTATTGTCCAGGATTATCCGTGGTTCCGGATTTTTGACAAAATTCGGACTGCTATCCGCATCAAACACCACAATTCTATATCCAAGGCCTTTGACAGACTGTTCATCTCCACTCATTTTCAGTCATGGTTCAGGCATACCCTATTCAGTCCCGATCCCCTACAATCCAATAATCCACTCTTGCTCCCATTATTGTCTACCGACAACCAAACGGAATTCGCTCTCGCTGTTCAACACTTGACAGATTCCATCAACAGGTTTTTGTAAATTGGCGGAGGGGAGGAATGACCATCTTTTTCTTTTTCTGGGTCAAGCAAACATGTTCAGAAACACCGCCAGATACTTTTCCAGCAGCTCCGCCAGTCTTTCCAAAGTTTTCTTTGATGTCACCATCAAAGGTGATAAACAACCACGTTTAGTTTTTGAACTTTTCGATAAAGTTGTTCCTAAGACTGCTGAAAACTTCAGAGCTTTATGTACCGGTGAAAAGGGTTTCGGTTACAAGGACTCTATCTTCCACAGAGTGATTCCAGGATTCATGGCCCAAGGTGGTGACATCACCCATTTCAACGGTTTTGGTGGTAAGTCCATCTACGGCAACAAGTTTGAAGATGAAAACTTCGAATTAAGACACACCAAGCCAGGACAATTATCCATGGCCAATGCCGGTCCAAACACCAATGGTTCTCAATTCTTTTTGACCACTGTTCCATGTCCTTGGTTAGACGGTCATCATGTTGTTTTTGGTGAAGTCATTGAAGGTATGGACACCTTGAAGGCCATTGAAAAAGTTGGTTCCAGATCTGGTCAACCTGCTTGTGAAGTCAAGGTTGTTGAATCTGGTGAATTGAAGGAATAGTTACATTTAGGACTGTATATAATCTTTCTACCTATTATTTTTAAATGACTAACGAACATAAAATTTTCACACAAAAAACACGACCAATATCTCTTCTGCCACATCTGACGCACTAAGGGTATATCAAAATCCATACACACATCCATATCTATAGTTATACAACCACGATCATATACTTCCGTCGGATTCCCGGTCGTCATTTTCCGTCTTCGCCGTCTTCTCTCTTCTGAAAGACTTGGTGTGCACTGACAAAGAAGCCGGCTTGTTGAACACCCAACTTGACAATTTGCTCTTGCTGAATTCCTGCTTCAGCTATCAGAGTGGCAAAGGTGTTCAACTGCATCTCCATCTGGGCCAGTTGTCGGTTCATATCCACAATTTGTGGTCTTTCCATGAGGTTTGATTCTGCGTTGTGAGAAGCACCAAAAACTAGGAAGGTAGTGTAAACAAAGAGTGTGAAATAAATTTGAGATTTTTCACTTGCATTTATGCTGGAGAGGTATAGAAACATGAACCAAATGCTGCACAAAGTACCGGGAATGTCCAGAAAAGTGGCTGTTGCGGTGTCAGGTGGTGTTGACTCGATGGTTTTGGTAGATCTGCTGGCAAAATCGTGCCATGAACTTCATTGCTTGACTGTAGATCATGGTTTAAGACCAGAAAGCAGTGATGAAGCACGAAATGTGGCCAATGTTTTGAACAGATACAAGGTGGAACATCACATACTGAAGATTGACGGCAAAAATGCAATCAGGAAGGAGAGATTAGAGGAAGATGCAAGAATGTGGAGGTATAGGCTGATGTATGAGTATTGTGCTAGGAATGGCATCGATCAACTGATTTTGGGCCATCATATGGATGATCAGCTTGAAACGTTTGTTCTGAGATTGATGTCAGGGTCTACTCTGTATGGACTTGTTGGAATGAGCTTTATGTTTCCTGGAAATCTGTTTGGTGTGAATCAGGTGCAACTGGTGAGGCCATTGTTGGGGGTTTCCAAGTCACATATAACAAGATATGCCACCAAAACCGGATTGCAATGGTTTGAGGATAGCACCAACCAAGACACCACGTTGACAAAACGAAACTGGATACGCCAACTGATGAAAGAGAGACCTGAATTGCGACAGCAATTGAGTATTCTCCATGAGCGGGTATGTACTTTGGTGGAAGAATTGGGCGATTGGACAACGTCCAAGAGTGTGATAACGAAGACTTGTGTGTTCAACGAGCAAAAATGGTCTTTAGAAATGGATATCCAGGTAGACGCTGAGTTCATGACGCTGATTGACTATATTCGATTGAACCGATGGTTTTTTGAAGAGATATGGATGGTGTCTCCCAAACGGCAGTATTTATACGGATACACCAAAATCACCCAGCACAACGGAAAAGGAATAGCACAACAAATTGTACAGGAGAATCGGGGAAAAGTGACAGTTTTGGGCTGCATCATCAAATGGAAACACAAAAACGGATCGATACTGGTCGAAGTATACAGAGAACCTCCGCATGTAGGAGAAACCCCAGAAACAGGTCCCGTTTTCGACAATCGGATGCTGATACAACAGCAAACTGTCCAACTCTATAATCCGGCTGTACATGGGAAATTACCCAACGGTATGGGCAAATATCAGCCAGCGATGACCAAAATTGATGGCGAGTGGAAGCAAGTTGTGGGAAGCCGGAAACCACCCTTGACGTCTAAAAATGTCCTCAAATTCAATCCATATAACGATTTAAATTCACTGTTGGAAAAATGAGACATCATTTTGGTCAAAGAGACATAATTTTGGTCAAAGAGACATCATTTTGGTCAAAGAGACATCATTTTGGTCAAAGAGACATCATTTTGGTCAAAGAGACATCATTTTGGTCAAAGAGCCAATCATAAATAGCTAGAGGCTTCACTATTCAACTTTCCAATTTATTCGTCATTATAGAGTTTTCTACATTTATTTGTGTGTCAACAGCACATCGTCACGACAAACCACATTCAGCTTTGCACTTGCAGACCCTACTACAGAGTCACATATCTGTCCATAATAACCCACCTACAAACCATACTCCCCCTTCTCAATTCAAATAGCTATTTTTCACTGCTTACGACTACTCATGAGTATAGCAAGCGCTGCATTGCAACAAGATTGCCATTGTTTGCTACACTCATTCACATTGTGGGGCTGTATCCACTTTCTATTCCGTTTCTATTCTCCCCTTTTCCCCCTTTTCTCTCACTATCTTTCAAAATATACACCATGGTCATCCTCAACTGTTTCTTTGTTCGTGACTATTTTCTCCAAAAGCCCAGTTGGAGATCGCTCAATTTAGGCTCCCAGCACTAGTGATTTTGTTTACGTTGCTGGTTGCGAGAGCGTGGAGTTTTTTTTGTTTTGTTCTGCCTACAGCGCAAGCTTGCGCTGTTGTCGTGTTACAACAAAAAGCAGGGTTTTGCTCCTTTACTTTTTGCAAACCGCCGCAGTTGACAGAATAGCCGCCGAAAGTATAGAAGTTCACCAGATACTTTGTTTGAAAGAAGATGTCGGTAGTACTAGTGGGTGCTTTTGATGGGGTGGCGTCATATTCTAACCATTCTTATGGGTTGTACACGCTTGATCCAGTGGAACAAATAGCGTCTTTCAATGGAACGCCTTTGTTGTGGTCGCCCGTGGACGACGACAGTTCTGTGGTGGTGGTGGAAAACGTTCCGTACATGTTAGATCTTGGGTCTGGACAGCTGGATGCGTTGAACTGGACATTGGGTGCATCCATCTCCAGCGTTGCTGCAGATGAAAACTTCCTGTACTTTGCTGGTAATCTCACCTTCAACAACACGTATGGAGCAGTCCAATACGACTATCATACACACAACTTGTACTCTTTGCCATTTGGCGGGTTTCCAGAAGACAGTATCGTTAACTCGGTGATTGCCGTCGACGACTCGATTGTTTTCGGAGGTCAGTTCGACTCCATCGGATACGAATCTCTGTTGAACATCACATACAACCAAACAGAATACAACTATACCATCACATCCAATTCATCAGAAATCATTGATATTTCACAGAAAATCCCAATATCGGCGTCCAATGTGACGGCGCTCTCGGGCTCTTCCTTCCAATCTATAGTTTGTCCAACCACTGATGGTAATGGGTGGACATTTGATTCACTCTCGTCGTGGTCAGCTTCTTTGGCCAATGCCATCATTCCAGCCAAAGTCAGAATTTACAATTCCAATGAAAATCCTGTCCAATATTTCAGACTTCTCAGCTCTCCTGCAAATGGTATCATGAACCTAACTTACATTGATCCTGTGGATCTGAAGTTGAAAAACTGTGACGCTTACTGTCCTCTCTACACTTCAAGCTACATAGAATCCCTGAAGTTGGAAAATGACGAATATTACACATTCACAAACAAAAATCAAACAGTTCTTCAATTAACTCCGGATTATCAAGATTTTGCCTTTGTTAATCAAATTGAGGTTGATTCCTTCACCGTTCAAATAATGCAGAAGGAAAAAGATACCGGAAGTTTGAATGGTGTTGAACTGTATAGCACAGGTATAACGGTTTATGCAGACGAAACACAAAATGTCAAATCCAGCTGTGTTTCCGATTCTGAATATGATATTTCAGTCTCATCTTCTAAATTAGGTTCTGCTACATGGTCCTCATTCTCAAATTACATCTATACGTTAACAAATTCAACCTCAGTGGGTATTCAATATGATATCAACATTCCAGTTTCAGGTAATTATGATATCTTAATGTATACTCCTGGATGTATTTCTGACAATTCATGTGCTACCAGAGGTGTCGTCAATGTTACTGTTTATGATCAGCAATTCAATATATTGTCCACATCTTTGATTTATCAGACGAACGATTACGAAAAATATGACTCGCTTTACTCTGGAGATCTTACGCTGAAATCTCTTGATCCTTTCTACATTCAAATGAGATTTGAGAAGTCCCTTTACGATGATTCAATCACTATGGTCGCTGAATCTGTTCAGTTGAACTATATTAATCTCGAATTGAATGAAATAACCGGTAACGTCACCACGAAATATAATGAACTCAAATCAGGCATGATTGACATCAATGGATTACTGGAATATCGTCCGTCCAATTTTACCGATGGACTGAAGTACCCAATCGGGAATACAACTATCAATTCTATTTCATTGGGTGACGACGCTATTGTTAATCAGTTATCATTCAACGATAGTGTTATCATGGTTGCCGGTGAATTTGATTTCACGTTTGGCTCCCTATTTGGTCTGGATATCAATAACTCAACCAACCAGTTGAACGTCTCACCTTTTAAGGTTGCTACTATTGATGGACAAGTGGATGTCATTTCGGGCGATGTTGATGATCTGATTGTTATTGGATCTTTTGACAAAGTCAATGGTTCAACTGACAATGGTGCGGTGAAGATTTCTACCAATCTGATTCAAACTTTGAATATTTCAAATGTAGAAGATATTGAATCGGTTAGTAGTTTTGCGTTGAATGATACTGAATATTTGTTACTAAAATACTCCGATGATACAATAATATTCAATGTTGATGAAAACAAAAGGTTTACAAATACATCCACAATGGGGCTCAATCTTCAAGCTGTATTAGATGACCATGCAATTGGTTCAATTGTAACATTTGATTATTCCAATAATATTGTTGCGATTATTGATGACGACATTGATACTATTGATTACATTGGCGAAACTCTTAATTGTGGCGCATATGTCAACGAAACACTAACCATTGTTGGTGGATCCGACATCTACACAATTAACAACAATGTTTCGAAATCCATAGGCCTTGAAGTTGATGGATCGATCAATTCTTTGATGTACTATAAGTCCAACGTGATATTTTCTGTTGATGGATCTGCCAAATATGAAGACAAGGATGTCAATGGTTTAGGCTTTTACGACTTTAATGACAACTTCAGAACCCTTAACCAATCCGTATCTGGATATATTTCATCTTTCGCCGTGGAACCTGAGTTTGGAAACATCATTGGTGTGGGTGATTTCAAGGTTGGCGATTGTCAGAGTGTTTGTATATTTGGCAATGATACACAGCAAATATTTGTCAATCGCACAGTTAATGAGATAGCAGGCAAAATCTCGTCTGCCAATTATTATGATGAATACAAGGTTTTATTAGCGGGAAATTTTTCTGTTGACGGTAACAACACATATCTTGCTATTTATGACACACTCAACAACACCGTGTCCACTCTAAACTGGGAGGTTCCAGGCGCAATTGAAAATTTCATATTTGAAGATGACACAAAAACTCATAAAACTTTGGAGGATATGATTGTAATAATGGGTACTGATTATATTGGGTATTTCAACAATTCCAAATGGACCTCTCTTTCCTCCTCATTTTCCAACAACACTTTCACTGATATTGCATTCATCAATTCTACATCTTCCAAAGTACTACTTTTGACGGGTTTATTTGACCTTGAAAATTACGGAACTATCTCCAGTGCTGTTTGGGATGGAAAAGCGTGGTCACCTTTCCTAAATACAGCCAACGGCTCTTCCATCGACAATGCCCTAATTAAGTCTATTATTGCTCCGACTCCAATGTTTGTGTATTCTGGCACATTCAACGGGACCAACTCGTCGGAATCTACACCATCTTCTTCTTCCAAACCACATATTAAATCTGTTACCACGTTTACCAATGGCCAGGTTGTGGGTGTAGGCTGCGCATTGGCACTTGCTACCATTGTGTTACTCTCTCTCATAGGTCTACTTGTTGGTTTCTTTGGTGGTCTCAACAAGAAAGACGAGTTAAAGGGCTTGAAACTCACTGGCGACGACCGCATGCATTCTTAATTTCTATTTCGTTTCTTTACTGTACATTTTTACTGCTTTATATTCTTCTACCTTTATGAATCAACTACAGCCTAAACACGCGCGTAGATTTCCATGTTTCTTGTCTATTCTTTCAATCTCTAGTTGTATTGTTTTTGTTCGCCAAGATGTTTAAGATACCCAGGGTATTGGACAGAAGCGGTATTTCATCTTTTCCAGAAGATATCAGTGGGAAGTCGTCATTTCATCTTCAAGCGCTGATAAAAACGGCGTTCTCACCATGTATTTCGGTCATCAGTACACTCAACGCTGATAAAATAGCCAAAAGAATCAGTGATGTCGATAATATCACAAGTCTTCTCAGCTTATTTGAGAATGAAATGGGGTTCCACAATCAGGGAAAATGTGTCCGTTTTGTAGAGAACATTTTGGAACAGAAAGATGCCGAGCAACAGGAGAGTATAGATCAAATGGGTGTGAATCTTCAGAAGTACGTCGAAAGAATAGACGCTGAAATATGCAATATAGGACTTGATCTCGATACCTATCGTAAGGAATATGGGAGACTTTGTGGACTAGAGAATAGCATCTACATCAAACAGTTTGGAATGCTTCACTCTGGTCGAAATTTGTCGCACATTGAGTGCATCAATCACCCAGTTATGGAACTGGTGGTGGTATCTTCAGAAGACACTATGGAATCGGTGGTGGAGATACTGAAATCAATCAAATCCAGAAAGGTTCCCCAATGGCTTGACAAATATTCGGTTTTAACCCATGTAGCCATTTTGGTAGATGATGCCAATACGCTACAACAAGCTCTGAAACTACAAGAAGATATCAAGATCAAGCACGGAAAAAAAAGTACAATAACATCCTTAGCTGGTGAATTGCAACAAGAAAAACAAATCCTATATTTTCCGTTGACATCAGAAGACGAAAGGGCTGTAGAACTTGAAAAATGCCATTTCGTATCTTTAAGCGGGACGTTACAGGAGATTATATCAAAGGATATGTTGGTATTCATGAATAATCGTATCAAACAATGGTCAGAAGAGCTCGTCGCCCCTAGAATGAGTCTAACGGGTAAGTTATTTGGTGGACGTAAGTGGGGAAATGGCAACAAGTCGTCATTCTTCTCTTTCAGCCAACCGCCTTCTGAAAAAATGGACACTGTTGCTTATGTTTCGAGTGGTGGATATTATCTGGCTGAATCTCCAGAAATGAAGCTTCGGAAGTTGGGAGACTGGTATTTCATGTTGGGAGACTACAAAAATGCATACATCACCTACGAGTTGATCAAGAAGGACATGATCAACGACAAGGCCTATGCCCATCAATCATCTTTACAAGAGTTTATTGTGTATTCGTTGATGTTGGGCGTGTGTTCCAAAGCAGGCAATCCAACACAATCCATCACCCCGAAGATGGTGAATAATGTTATCAATCCTATGGTGGAGTCGTCCTTCCATTCGTACCTATCTCGATGCAAGATGAAGATGATGACTTTGAGACTGACTGTCACGGTGGCCGAGTTGTACTGTTTATTGGCACAAACGACTGCTTTGAATACTGGACCGCAATTTGCCTCCATGTATTATGCAGAATCGATGAGTTTTTTCCGCAAAATCATCGACTCCAAGCTTGTGGACAGTGTGTGTTCTGCCTTTTTCCTACAACGGATTGCATACATCAATTTTTCCCACGAAAAGCCGTGTTCAATTACAAAATCAGGTAGTAGACCATCATATTACGAGTCTGAGAACGAAAACAAACTCAAAATCTCTTCAGAAGACATGGAAAATTTTGGCTTGTCTCGAGCTCGCAAAATGGCATTCTGGCTCTTGCTTTCTGTGGAAGAATTGGATCCCATGAAATGGCCTGTACAAAGTCAGCTTTCTATGTGGCGGATTGATGATGCTCTAGCTCAATCTAACATTGAACCTGTTCCACAACTGCCTCTTTTGTCCAATATCAACAAAATCATTCAACAATCACTACAATCAAAGAGTTGACAAAAAGCATAGGAAACCAGTCTCGAACTTGCGGTTCAAATTTCACACAGACACATGACTGTCGCTCGTCACGATCGTGTTGATAGTTGATTTGCCACCATTGAACATTCTTCTTTTGTTGATTGTGCAAATATCGGTCTACACTGTTAGCAGAAAGTACTCAGAATTGCTTTTGGACAAGAATGACAGTGCTGGTGGCCGTTGTTAAAAGCGTGGTGTCGGGAGACACAATTGTGCTGGGTTCAGCTAATGGAAATCAAGAGAGAGTCCTGTCGTTGGCATATTTACAGTCGCCAAGAATACAAAACAACGACAAGTTTGGTTTCGAAGCTAGAGAGTTGCTTAGAAAGCTGCTGGTAGGAAAGAAGGTCAAGTTTTGGGTGGTTTATAAAAACAATGCCGGTAGAGAGTTTGGGGACGTTTCGTCGCCTGTATTTCCATCACTAATTGAATACGTGTTAGCAAAAGGTGCGGCCAAGGTTAGAGATAACATTTTCGAAGACGACGAAGACATTGAAAAATACAGAAGTATTCAAGAAACGGCAGAAGAAGCCAAAATAGGAATGTGGAACCCCGATGGACACAAGATTGTCGTTAAGCCCAAACCAGATCAATCTTTTATGGCATTGAGTCCAATTGACGTTATCGTTGAAAAGGTTCTGTCAGGTGATAGGATCTTGGCCAGATTCTTATTATCCAGCACAGAACAAGCTGTGGCTCCGTTGTTGATTGCAGGTATCAAGACCCCTAGAAGCTCTAGCGCCGACGAAGCCGGAGAAGAATTTGGCGATGAAGCAAAGAGATTCGTTGAAACCAGGCTCCTGATGCGTGAGGTCAAGGTCATATTGGTTGGCGAATCTGCATCCGGTGTCTTGATTGGTAAGATCAGTCATCCAAATGGTAATATTGCCGAAAAAATTCTTGAAGGGGGTCTTGCCGAAGTCAACGACTGGCAATCCTCAATGGTTGGTGCAGCAGATATGTCGGTTTTACGTAAATGTGAAAAAACAGCACGTGGTGACGGTCTGAAGCTTTGGAAGAAAACTGCAGCATTATCGGCCAATTCTGCATCATCCAGTTCGTCATTTGCCATTGGTGCTACATTTGAAGCCACCGTTGCTAAAGTTCTATCCTCTGATACACTAGTTCTTAAATTGAAAAATGGCACCAGCGTTTCTGTTCAGCTCATTTCCCTAAGAGCTCCCAGAACAATGGATGCCAAAACTTCTCCATATGTCTCCGTTGCCAAGGAGTTTGCTAGAAAACTACTGATCGGAAAATGTGTCGATGTCATTGTTGAAGGTACAAGGGAGGCTAGTGATGTAGTTGAAGAGAGACCTCTAGTTACCATCAGACTAGCGGATGGCACCAACGTCAACAAGGAAATTGTCACCAATGGTTATGCTGGTGTAATTAGACATAGAAAAGATGATGAAAGAGCAGAATATTGGGATTCTCTCATGGAAATCGAAGCATTGGCTATTAAGGAACGTAAGGGAATCCATGGAAAACCACCTGTTGCCGAAAGATACGTTGATGCTTCTGAGAACGCACAAAAGTCCAAACCATATTTGTTCTCGTTGCAAAGTAGAAACAAAATTTCTGCTATATGTGAGCATGTCATTTCGAGTACCAGATTCAGAATCGTCATTCCAAGGGAAGGTGTTAAGCTTGTCTTGGTTTTGGGTGGGCTTGTGAACGTTTCCAATAGACCAGACGAAATTTCGTCTAAAGCGTTTGAAATTGCAACCGATAAGTTTTACCAAAGAAATGTGGAAATTCAAATTTATGGTATTGATAAAGTTGGAAGCTTCGTTGGAAACATATTCTTGCCAGGAAACAATGTCCCCTTCCAAGTTGACTTACTAAAACAAGGTCTTACTGAAATTCATGACAAATCGATTGTCGAAACTAAGTATGGCACTCAGATGAAAGCAGCTGAAAATGACGCAAAACTTTCAAAAACAGGAATCTGGAAGAATTATGATCCTGCCCATAATCCAATTAATGATCTCTCTAAGAAAGTTGAGCAACTCAAAATTGAAAGAAAATACGTGGATGCAGAGGTTTGCGAGATTCTTGATGGTGGTCTTGTTGCTTTACACTTTTTAGATGAAGAAAAGGCGAAATTGAAGGCCTTCATGACCAAAATTCATGCTGTTTCTGCAAAATTCAAGCCTCTGACTGTGGTGAAAAAAGATGAAATTATTGCTGCCAAACTTAAAGAAAATGGTAAGTTTTATAGAGCCAAAGTTTTGGAAATTTTAGTTGCATCCAAATCAGTTAGAGTCCAACATCTTGATTATGGTACAATCGATACCGTGTCCATGTCTGACATTCGTGAATTGCCAGAGGAGTTTGGTATTTCGGTCTATAAGCCCCAGGCACATGTTGCACAGTTATCTCTTATCAAATTGCCACCAAAGAAACAACCTGAATTTAGACAAGAGGCTATTTACTATTTGGAGGATAGTTTACTAGATGTCCAAGTGGTTGCATGTATCACATATTCCAACCCTCAACCTGGCGTTGAATTTGATGTCGAGTTATATGATGCAAAGACAATTAGCACGGACCCTTCTAATAGTGTCAATAAACTGATGGTTGCTGAAGGTTGGGGTATTGTCAAAAAGAAGCACCTGCAACCGTTCGAAACCTTGTTAAACAAAGAAAGAGACACTTTGATCAAATTAGAAACTGAAGCAAGGAAATCTCATATTGGTTGTTGGCAGTACGGTGATATTGATGATGATGACGATGATGAGTAATCACTATTTACTTATAAATATAAATTTATATAAATATATTTCACTAAATGAAACATACTATAAACACGCATTGAGAGTACCACACAGACTATAAACAAGAAGCATTTTTGTGAGGAGTCTATTTTCTATGGTTTTTTTTGTTGTGTTTTTTACCAGTTTTCTGGACTGGTTTACTGACATCAGATTCTCCAATGTACGCCATAATATCATCAATGCTCTGGCTAGCAATCGAAGGATCAGAAACTAAGGTGGATTGATATTGCTTCTTGGCATCCTTTTTCTTTTGAGATTCCAGAGCTCTTGCAGCATCATCTCTGGCCTGTTTAGTCTTAGATTGTGCTTTCAATTGTTCAACGTAGGCTTTCAGGTTATTGGAAAATTTCTTGGCCTCAAGAGTGGTTCTATCTCTTAAACCAAGGTTCAATTCGTAACCTTCGACAGCTTTCTCAATGAAAGGAATGGCTTCTCTGTATCTTTCCTTACTCAAGTAAAGTTCAAAAATCTTGAAGTTGAAAAATGCACTGGTTTGACTTGTTTCGCCGTTGACCTTGTTGGAAATTTCAAGTGTTTGTTTTAATAAGTTAATTGCTTCGGAAACTAGATTGACTTTGACCAAAACAAAAGCAACGGTAACAATGATGTTAGAAACATTTGGATGAGATTCGTCGAATGACAAAATCCAATATTGTAACAATCTTTTGTAGATCTTCAAAGCATCAACAATTTGGTTGTTTGCAACAAGAGACTTTGCTAGTTGGTTTAATGCAAGAGATGCTTGGTAAGAATCAATACCTGTACATCTCTCAAAGATTTGGAATGTTTTCTTCAATAAAACAGTTGCTTCTGGGGCATTGCCGTTGGCATACAACGAAGCTAATCTAGTAGTATATGTAGCAGTGATATTATTCACCGTACCATGAAGTCTCTCTGCAAACTGAACAGCTTGATTGACAAATAAGAAACCTTCTTGTTTATCAGATTCTTCGCTGCTTGTAAGCTTGACGATACCTGTTTCCCAGGCTTCAGGAACACAAGTAGATTCAAAAATGGAATTCTTAACAACAGGAACAAGACAAACAATATCTTCTGGAACGAAGGTTGAGACACGAGTCACAATTGGGGCCTTTGGTGCCTTAGGAGTGACCTTGTGTTTTGATGATTTTTTGGATGATTTGTATTCGACAGGAGTTTCTTCTGGAACGGCTTGTGCTTCAAATTCTTCTTTGGTGAAGGCATATTCTCTGTATTTCCATTGGATACCGAAACTGATAGCAATGGATCTCAATAATTGAATATGGTTGACCGAAGCAATCCAATTTTCTGGTAAAGTGAATCTAAATCTGATAAAAACCTCATCAGCAATTGATTTCATGACAGATTCAGAAGTTTCGTTCAAAATGGATAAATCAACGCTTTTGTAAACTGAGGCTAAAAGTTCATCCACTTTTGGAGCTAATGGGTTAGTGGTGATAGCTGATCCGAGCAAACAGTTGTGGACATGAGAAATTACGTATGGTGCTAGTGGAACAGGAACGGAATTCAAAGCCTTTCTCAAGTAATGTTTAGTGGCTCTTGCAATCATTTGTTCAACAGAAACGGCGTACAAAGAATCTAACAAAGAAGAAACAGGAATTGTGTTCAAATCTGTTGGCAAGTCGGACTCCTTTTTGGCCTTTTCTTCCAAAATAGCCTTTTCTGCTTCTTGGAATTCTTTAACATCTGGAATTGGTTCACCCTTTTCAGCAGCCTCTTTTCTCTTAGAATTAAAGGCATCCACTCTAGCCTTTTGCTCTTCAAGGAATTTGGCCTCTTCTTCTAATGCCACTTTGTTAATTTCGATTATTTCCGCCTTCTTTTCTTCTTGTTCTTTGGCAAATGTAACCTTTCTTTCAGCTGCTAATTCAGCGATTTTACCCAAGTATCTAATGTTAATACCAGATTCATGAAGAATTGATGTCAAATGCGTACCATTGATAGCATTGTAAACTTCATTGCTCTCCATTTCTTTAACAAATTCTGGAACTAGGATTTGTCCTACAAATTTGGACACCTCTCTCACCTTATCTTCATCTGCTTTCAATTCTTCAGCAAGTTCTTTGGTTGGTGCATTAGTTAAGGAGAAAGCATCAGGGTTCAATAAGAAAAGTGATTTGTCAACACCAATGGTTTCCTTGGTGTCATTGACCTTACCTTCCTTTTCTAATCTTTCGGTCTCCTTCTTAACAGCAATTACTGTCTCTCTTTTGATCCATTCATTTATTGCTTCATGTCTAATAGTGGTTTCTCTATGAGGATAAGAATTTTGTTTGGATGGATCATAATTAGCTTCGATGAATTCGATATCTAGCGGAGTAGTTCTGAATAGATCAATTGCATATGATCTTTTGTCGGTACCAATAACACCTTTGGTGAAACCAGATGTAACAACATCCACAACTTCGGAACCATCATTGTTCCAAATTTTGTGAGGTTTAACATGAAATGCTTCACCTACAGTCTTGAAAGTTTCACGTAATTGTTCATTGCTAGCAACAGTTGAATGGTCATCAACAAAACCATACTGAACAGATTGTTCTGGTTCTTCATCTTCGGCGGCTGAGTCAGAGTCAATAAGACCTGGAACTGGTGCTTGGCAGATGATTCTCTTACCACAATAATCGACAACAGTAGTCAGTAAAGAATAGACGCCTTTGATATCGTATCTATTCAAGTACTTCAAAGAAGCGATATCTTTGCTACATGCAGATCTAGCAGCTTCAATACCACCAGATTCTTGGAACTGACCAATTGAGTCAACAGCATAAGAATAGAAAATACCATTTCTAATGTAGACAAAGTAGTTTGGATCTTCATCTGGATTGAGTGGAGGAAGGTCTCCTCTGGCAATAGCCATGGCACCTTTGGTAGCGGCGGTAGTGAAATCGGCACCCATGGTGATGAGGGACTCTTCTCTGCTAACTCTTTGACCCAGGTTTTCATGGTCAATTTCCTTGACCAATTGGTAGTTTTTGTTCCAATCCTTTTGTAAGTCGGCACCATCGTCACCACCATATAATAGGTTCTTTTGTGTTCTACCTAAATCTGGAATTTCGTGTTCTTCTTGCTTAACTAACCAAGGTGAGTTAACAATAGTGGTGTTGGTGATGGAATAGCCAGACACATCTGCTCTCTTCAACTTTTGGGAGTTGATTTCCGTTTGTCTGACAAATAGTGGGGACAATGATTTCAATAACGAAAGAAGGGAATAGTTCATTGAAGATTTTCCACCTGGAAGGGTTTCTCTGGCTGGGTTGAAAGTAGCACTGGTAGATTTGTTGACAAAAAATCCTGAAACGTGTGCAGTAATGAAATAAACGTCTCCTTCTAAGGTTTGTGCTTGTAAGTAAAAGAGATCACCAGCCATTTTTCTTGCATTAGATGAAGGACACCATTGGGAGATGTACAAAGATCTCAACGCTGGAGAGGTGATTTTGATTGTAGAAGCAGTGACAACTTTAAGATCTTTTTTGATATTTGAAATGTCTTCAATGATTTTTCTAGCCTCGACTTGTTCTTTGTTGGTCAATGTAATGTAATTTGACTTCTTGGCATCCGTTGACTCTTCAGCTTGAGTCTCGGTATCGGCTTCTGTTTCGTCGTCTGCAGTAGGTTCATTAAGACCCAATAAAGAGTATGTTGATGCACCATATGCCACACCCGACACTTCGGCCACGGATTCAGTGCTGGTGTCCAAATTGGCATAAGCTCTGGTGAAGATGAAATGGTTTCTGGCTGTAACTTCGTTGTATGCAACAGGAACAAACATGGCCTGGATCGACTCCTTGCCTTCCACAACAAAATCCCCAATCACTGCGTCTTCCTTCACTGCCTTTCCACCGATGTGGATCTCAAAGGCCGTGTATTCACGGGTCGAAGGAAGTCCTTTCAATGTTTCCATCACTTCACCAACACTCTCTTCGCCGGAAATTGGAAGGTCCAGTTTCTCTTCCACATCTGGAAGCTGCAACTGCAGCTTCAACACCCTTGGGGTTGTTTCAGTACCCTCTGGCATAGTGGTCTATTTGGTGGATCAAAGAAGAAAGAAGAAAGGAGAAAGAAAAGAGCTTTCAAAACCCTGCTCATCTTCCCCACCAAATTGATACAGCAGTCGTCGCTGTGAAAAATCCAATTCATGACATAGCGAATGAGTCTTGTTCGACGCGGAGTCGAGCGAAACAAAATCGGCGGCGAAACGGTTTTGAGCTGAAAAAGGACATTTTTTTGCTACGTCGTTGAAAAAAAGAAAATTGCACTATATGAGTTGTTAACTAATTGTGGATAATTTAAGTGGATAAATTGTGTGAATGAGTTTTATGTGAAGATTTCTATATATATATGTAGAGACGATGCATGCATGCACGCGTCTGTGTGTGGGAATGTTCCAACAGTCCATATAGCATAGGTGCAACTAGTCAATACGGATTTGCTTGTACATGTGCAGGGTGAGCATCATGGAACCAAGATAACCCACAGTACCACACATGAGACCCACAAGAGTAGAGATGACAGCAGAATAACCAATGTATAGAACGACAGATGTGATTCCACCGAGATTCATTTTGGAGAGGATGATGGCGTGGGCAAAAATGTAGACGGAAATCCCTCCGCTAACAAAGAAGGACTTCCATTGCCATTTGTAGTTCTCGTTGCACAATGAATAGTAAATCAACAGAAGCGTCACAAGCATACATGTAATGAGCATCAAAATAAAACAGAAAAATAGGAATCCAAACATGTAATAAATCCTGTTGAACCAAAGTGAGTTGTAAATGAAATACATCTCAACAGCAATGGCACCAAATGGGAAAATTCCGGCTATCATGGCCAAATACTGGGTCTTCATGTACCATTGTTGTGTTGGAACCTGTCTTTGGATTTGGTTGACTTTGACTGGAATTTGAATGGCGTTGCTTTTCAGTCCCAGCATAGAACCAATACAACCAATCGGGACACTGATGATAAACCAGATGACTGTAATCACCAGCATGGTGCCCGCAGGAACAGCTCCTGATGAATGAACAAAAATCAAAAAGAAATTGATGAAAATAAAAACACCAAATAATGCCCCAGGGACTAATAAAGGTGTTAATATCATGTTGACTTTCCAATCCTGACCCTGGAAGTATTTGTAAATGACTGCAGAAACATAGGATCCCACGGAACCGTAAAGTGCATACAACACGAACATCACTGTTGGTAAAGACCCTCTGTTTGAAGGAGACAATAATCCAAAGGCAGCTAAAAAGCATGTGGAAATGCACATCAATAACATTTGTACTCCTGAACCAATTAAAACAGACAATAACATTGGATTCTTTGGGGGTCTAAACACGTCTCCGTAAATTAATTTCCAGCCCATATCGTCCATGACATCGTCGTCAAGATTAAGTTCGTTATACTTCTGAATATCACTTTTCAAGGTTTTGAATAGAACGTGAGACATGATAATAGACAAGAAGATAACAATCAAGGAAAAATTGGCCAATGAAAACCATTGGATTTTTGGATCATAAACATGTAAATACTTATCCCATCTTGTGGCCCAAACAGTTTCGGATGGAACCCAATAAACGGAATATGAAAAGGTGACATCGGTAGTTGCAGACTCACTCAATTGAACAGGTTTAGGGTCTTCGATCGTACATTGAAGGTCTTCGGTGTTCTGTGAGTAATCAATGGATCTTGGATTAACGGTGGATCCCACGACTCTGTAAGTGCCATCTGATCTCAAATGATATTCCACATATATGTCATAATGATTGTATAAATGAGGTAAGTTGACCTCGTCGTCAAAACCAATATTGAAGCCTGAACTGTAAAACATATCGTGCGTTTTAGCATCAAACAAATCCCTAGCAAGTGGTAATCCATCAATCATCATATTGAATTGGAAACCAGCTCTAATGGCTTTATTCACAAATTTGGCATCTTCTTCGGGATATTGAACAGTACAAAGCGAATTGCAACTTGTGTTCTTCAACAAATTCAATTCAAATGGGGAGTTGAAAATTCTGTCACCAAATAAAATTGATCCAAGAGATTCCGATTGTTTCTTCAATCCCTCCTTTGGTTGACAAAAATGAAACCTGTCAAAATAATAATCATATGAATAAAGGTACAACTTACTGTTTTCATCCTCTTTTCGCAAGGAAGGGGTGATATGGTTTACCAACAACTCAACTTTGTCTCCTTCCTCATATGATGAAGGTGCCACGCCTGGCAGGTAAAATGCCTGTGTCCTACCAATACCAAATAGACACCATACCAATACTGAAACATAACAGATTAGAAGTTTCATTATGGATTCGGTTTTTTGGAGAACAAACAGTGTTTCCTGTCTTGAGTAAACTCGAAAGACAGAAGGAAGTGAAACTTTGAACGTAATCCTCCAATCTAGTGTTGTTTATTCATGCATCATTGGCATAGCGAAGCAGCGACGTAAAAAAAGTAAAAAAACTAGCACCGGTTGGTTTCGATCCAACGACATCAGGGTTATGAGCCCTGCGCGCTTCCACTGCGCCACGGTGCTTTTATTTGATGTTTTTTTATGGATGATTAATATACTATGAAACTCCTGATGCAGAATAAGTACTATAAAGTTGTTTGACTGTTTTGAGTGGTCTGAAAAGATTTTTCACATGGTTAGAGGTACAATATAAAGCAGTCAAGTATAATACAATATAGTTTCAAAAGAAATTTCAATCCCGCCATTTACTTTTTTTAACATTGTCAAAAAAATGCTAGAGGGTATTACCTTATTGATTTGGCGTGGTTACGTAAGCTGCCAATTAAAGGTAGTTATTTAGTAAAGTGGCTAAATAAAAACCTGCATGGTTGCATGCAAGTGCACCCGTGTCTGTATATTACTATTTAGGTAGAGTATCCATTTTAAATAGAAGGTTTTTATCTTACATATATTTGGATTGTAAAATCAAGCTATAAATATCCAAGAATGTCCAGGCTTATAATTTAGAAGATAAATCTTCGAATTGAGCGACACATTCCAATTCAACCTTGATAGCAGGGTTTGGGAAACCAACGACAACGCAGGATCTACCTGGTTGGGTGGTGAAGTATTTGGCGTAGACAGCGTTGACTTCTGGAGCGTATTTGCCATCGGCAACAAAAAGAAGAACTTTCAAGACCTTGTCCAGAGAAGAGCCACTGGCCTTCAAAACGGTTTCCAAGTTCTTAATGGCCAACTCGGTTTGTTCGACCACACTTTCTGGAAAGTTACCAGAGGCATCGTTACCAACACATCCGGAGGTGAAAACGTGTCCATTGCTCTTGTATGCAGGAGACAACAAAGCGTTTCCTTCTTGATTAACCGATTCCCAGGTGACTTTTTCAACCATTTTAAAGATGTGGAAAGAATATAAGAGAAGAAGAGAGAACAACCATCTTCCTACTTTGTGAACCGTTTTAAACTCAGTCCTCACGGAGGCCCAACGCGATTAAGCGCCGCGTTTTATCAGGGTGCGGTGGATGCGGTGTTAAATTCCGGCTTCCCAATACGGAAAATTGCGAAAGCCATCAACCTGGGTAGCGACAACGGTGGTTGGTGAAAGTCTGAATACTATAGCAGCACCAACAAGTTGCTTACGCTCACATATTCTTAAAGTAGAAATAATACTGAATATTATATATATCTTGCTGAAAAGAAATTTAGTTATGTACAAGGCGTAGAAAACATAAAATATGCGACACCCAGCTAGTTTTTAGCTGGGGCATCGGTGGTTGCGGCATTGGAAGTGTTGCCAACAAAACCGTCCAAATAAGACTTGGCTTTGTCTACTTCAGTTTTGTGCTCTGAGTAGAATTTGTCTGCACCAGTGTAGTTGTCAATTTGGGTCTTGTGGCCCTGATACAGGGTTTCTGCCTTTTGTTCATACTGGCCAATTTGTTGCCTATGTTCGGTAGCAAACGTTGCCGCCTTTTCGACGTACGAAGCCATTTCTGGGTTCTTTTGTGCAAACTCGGCGACTTGTTCTAGTTCCTTGGCTTGGTCAAATAATCCCATATTGTTATATGTATATTGATATATGCTATTTGTGTATGTGTGAAAAGAACCCCAAAAGAAACATGTTAAAGTCTGCTGCTAACCAACCAACCACTATCTCCGGCAACCAATCGAAACAAGCGCTGCAGCGAAGCAATTCAAGGCGCCACGAAAACAATGCGGAACGATCGCGTTGTTTGTTTGGGTGGATTGGCCGGCGAAGGAAGTGGAAAGCCGGCATGGATGCGAGAATGTGGAAGTGTAGTCGTTCAAATATATATTTTGGTGCTATAGAAAGCAAACAGGTGTCTGCGTTATACAAAGGCAATTGTCAAATTGTTACTATCCATCTAGTAGTCGTTATCACCGTAGGAGTTGGAGTTGTCACCGTAGGAATCAGAGTTGTTGTTTCCGTAGGAGTTGGAGTTGTTACCGTAGGAGTTAGAGTTGTTGTTTCTGGAGTTGGAACCGTAGGAGTCAGAGTTGT